>PVLC010004691.1:59927-83006 GCA_004027655.1 Graphiurus murinus | reverse complement strand
AAATCAAGGGCTTTCTACCTCTGAGCTACACTTTTGAAACAGGGTCTCACTAAGTTGTAGAGGGCCTAAGTTGCTGAGGCTGGCCACAAACCTGTGACCCTCCTGTCTCAGCCTCCCAAGTAGTGGGATTAAAGGCATGTGCCACCATGCCCGGATCTTTTTCTACTCTTCTACATCCCAAACCTGTGTTCTCTCACATATAGGTTGGATTTAAAAAAGAAGAAACTGCCCAGTGTAGTGGCACATGCCTGTAATCCCAGTACTGGGAGACTGAAACAGGAGGATCTCAGGTTCAAGGCCAGCTTCAGCAATTTAATGAGACAGTGTTTCAAAATAATAATAAATAAAAAGGGCTGAGAATATAGATGGGTGGTAGAATGCCCTTGGGTTCCATCTCCAGTACCGAGCTACACTCCCAGTCCTATTTTTTATTCTTTAATTTGAACAAGGTCTCACTAAGTTGTGAAGAGCCTCATTAAGTAGCTGAGGCTGGCCAAGAATCTGAATCCTCCAGTCTCAGCCTCCTAAGTATTGGAATTACAAGTATGCACCACCACACCCGGCTTGATTTTTGTTTTTTATTGATGTCCTTTTACCAGTTTTCAGAAATGAATAGCTTACCTTTGTGGGATGAACATTCAGATGATGAAGAATCTGCCCTCAAAGATATCGTGTTTAGGAATTAACTTTTCTGACTGTGCTAAGATTTCACACAAAGGTCCTCTTTATTAGGCCTTCTCGTTTCTTCTCACAGTGATCCCTTTGCCGCCCAGACTTGAACTGCCGACACTGTTACTGAGGTCGCGTTCTTCTCTGTTCGACCTAAATTGGATAAATGTGGTCCTGCTCTACTGCAGGTCCAGAGGCTAGAATGGAGGCTAGACAGAAGCAGCCTCTGCCCAAAACAAACGGTCCGGAGTAAGCGAGACCGTTCACACAGTCAGGCGCACGCACAGCCCGAGGAACAGTGAGGTGACCAGCGCCAGTGCCTGCAGACACGCAGCTGGAGTTCCCAGCTTTTGATTTACTAGATTACCACTCCTGCCAGCTTCAGTTTTCTACAGGAACACACTGTGGAAGTCTGACTTTTGCTTCTTGGAAAGGATTATTTAGGATCTCAGGAGATACTGGAGTAATTCGCAGTACACATGCTTATGTGTTCACATATATAAATAGTTCTTAAATAAAACAGATAGATAAAATATATAATTCTTAGACCATAAAATGTATGCCTTCAAAGTGTGCATCCTGTGGTGTGTGGCATACTCACAGTTATTGATGGTACTTATTCACCACCATTAGGTTTTACAATATTTTCACCACTCCCCTCAGAACACCTGTGCCCTTTCACAGTCTCATGCACGCCCAGCTGTAGGTAACTACACTTTTGCTTTCTGTCTCTCTAGATTGGCCTCTACTGGACATTATTTTCATATAAGTGGATGCATACAATATGTGATCTCTTGTAGCTGATTTCTTTCCTTGGAATGATGTTTTCAAGGTTCATCCATACTGTAGTGTGTATCAGCACCCCATTTCTTCTTAGCCAAATAACACTCCATTGTATGGAATAGGACACTTCATCTATGCATCGGCTGATGGACATTTGGGTTGTTTCTACTTTTTGCCTACCGTGTTAAATTTGCAATATTACAGATTACAAGTTTTTGTGTGGGTATATATTTTATTGCTGTTGGATATATACCTAGGATTGCAATTGCTTGGTCTTATCATAGCTCTGACATTTTGAGGAACTGCCAAACTGTTTTCCATAGTGGCTGCACCAGTGACGTTCCCACCGGCAAAATCTGAGGTTTCAGTTCTCCACATGCATACCAATACACATCGATGTCAGTCTATTTAATTTTACTTGTCATAGTATCTCATTGAAAATCTGTATTTCCCTAACAATGCATGATGTTGGTCATTTCGCATATATTTATTGGACCTTTGTGCATCTTCTTTGGAAAAATGTGTATTCAAATCCTTTGCCCAGTTTTAAGGTGGGTTCTGTTTTTAATGTTGAGTACTAAAAGTTCTTTATATATTCTAGATTCAAATCCTTAGCAGAGAAATGTCTTACAAATATTTTCTCCCATTTTGTGGGTTAGAGCTACAACCCCTGCCCTTTTTATTTTTATTTTGAAATAGGGTCTCACTAAATTTCTGAGGCTAGCCTCCAACATCTGATATTCCTGACTCAGCCTCCCAAGTACTGGGATTACAGGTATGTGCCACCATACCTGGCTTTATGGTATCTTTTGAGACATAAAAGTTTTTTTTTTTAAATTTTTGTGTCCAGTTTATCTATATCTTTTGCTTTTGTTGTTTTACCTAAGAACCATTGCCTGATACAATTCAGAAAGATTTACTTAACCTGGGCATGGTGGCGCATGCTTATAATCCCAGTACTTGAGAGGCTGAGACTGGAGGATCGCAGGTTCATGGCCAGCCTCAGCAATAGGTAAGGCCCTCTGCAACTTAGAGAGACCCTTTTTCAAAATAAAGAATAAAATCAGGCTGGGGGTATAGCTCAGAGGTAGAATGCCCCTGGGTTCAATCCCCAGTACCACAAAAGAAAAAAAAAATTACTTCCATGTTTTCTTAATTTTGGTTATTAAGTTTAGATCTATGATTCATTTTGAGTTAATTTTTGTATGCTATAAGGTGGGGATCCATATAGATCCTCTTCTTTTGCATATGGCTACATACTTGTACTAGCATTATTCAATAGACTATTCTCTCCCAGTTGAATTTTCCTGCTAAAAATCAACTGACAGCCATGGTGGCACATGACCGTAATCCCAGTACTTGGGAGGCTGAGACAGGAGGATCACAGGTTTGAGGCCAGCCTCAGCAACTTAGCAAGGCCCTCAGCAACTTATAATGAGATCTTGTTTCAAAATAAAAAATAAAATAGAGCTGGAGGTGTAGCTCAAAGGTAGAATGCCCCTGGTATCAATCCCCATACCACAAAAAGAAAAAAAGATCAGTTGACCATAAATGTAAGAAATTATTTATATGTCCATCCATATGCCATTGTCACACTGTTTGTGTTACTGTAACTTTATAGTAAGTTTGAAAATGGGGAGGCTGAGCCCTCCAATTCTGGGCCCCTTGTATTGATATATGAATTTTAGGGGTGGCATGTCAGTATATGCATTAAAAGCATCTTGGATTTTGACAGAAATTGAGTTGAATTCATAAATCCATTTAGGGAATATTGCCAGCTTGACAATATTAAGTCTTCCAAGTCATGAATATGTAATGTCTTTCCATTTATTTAGATCTTTTTTCAATTTCTTTTAGCAATGTTTTGTAGTTTTTTTGTTGTATAAGCCTTGTTTTTTTTTTTTTTTTTGTTAAATATATTCCTAATTGTTTTAGTCTTTTAATGCTATTATATGTGGAATTGTTTTCTTAATTTTATTTTCAGGTTTCTAGTGTCTAGTACATTGATCTTGGCTTTTGTAACCTCACTTAACTCATTTATTACTTTTTTATTTTTTATTTTTATTTTTATTTTGCGGTACTGGGGATTGAGCTCAGGGGCATTCTACTTCCGAGCTACACCCCCAGCCCTATTTTTTATTTTTTATTTTGAAACCGAGTCTCACTAAGTTGTGGAGTGCCTCACTAGGTAGCTGAGGCTGGCCAGGAACCCGGATCCTCTGGTCTCAGCCTCCCGAATGCTGGGATTACAAGCGTGTGCCACCACGCCCGGCTTACTTTTTTTATTTTTTATTGGTGCATTTTAATCATACGTCTTTGTTGGGTATAAACTGGTGAAGGCATACATGCACACATCACTCATTTAACCCTTTCCCAATTCCCACCCCATTCCCTCACCCTCCTTCCTTCTCAAGTTCCAGAAACACCCTAATGCACATGATGTACTTTCACAAACATATCACAGTCAATCACTAAACATTTATTACTTCTAATAGTGTGTTTATATATTCCTTTTAACTTCCTATACGTAGGATTATGTCTCTGATGACTTTCTACTCTAGATAACCTCTTAATTCACTTTATTGCCTAATTGTCCTGGCTAGAAGCTCTGTGGTGTTAAGTAGAAGTGGCAAGAGAGGACTTCCTTGTCTGGTTCCTTATGTTAGAGGGGAAGCACTCAGTCTCTCGTCATTAAATATGATGTTACCTATATGTTTGTTGTAGATAGTCTTTATCTGGTTGTGGAAGCTCTCTTCAGTTTCTAGTTTGCTGAATGTCTTTATTATGGAAGAGTGTTGATTTTGTAAAGTTTTATCCTGAATCTATTTAGATAATTATGTGATTTTTCATCTTTCATTCTGTTTATGTGGCATCCTGGGATGATTCAGTCTTGATCGTGGTGTATAATCTGTGTTACTGGATTTGGTTTGTTGGTATTTTTTGAAGACTTTATGTATCTTCACAAGGGATTCTGGTCTGTGACATTGTTTTCCTGTAATGTTTTTGTGTAACTCTAGCCTCATCGAATGAATTGAAATTTACCTCAGAGCTATACCCCCAGCCCTTTTTGTAAAATTTTTTTTGAAACAGGGTCTCACTAGTTTACTGAGAGTCTTGCTAAGTTGCTGAGGCTGGTCTTGAACCTATGATTCTTCTTTCTCAGCCTAAGTAATGGGATTACAGGTATGCTCTACCGTGTCTGGCTCCTCTTCTGTTTTTTGAAAGGGTTTATGGAAGATTAACACTAATCCTTCTTTGCATGTTTGGTAGAATTCACTAATGGGCTTGGGCTTTTCTTTGTTTTTGTTTTTTTTTTTTTACTATTTTTTATTGGTGCATTGTAATCATACATCTTTGTTAGGTACATACTGGTAGAGGCATACATGCACACATTAATATTAATCCTTCTTTGCATGTTTAGTATTGTTCACTAATGGGCCTGGGCTTTTCTTTGTGGGAAGTTTTTTTTTTTTTTTTTACTACTAATTCAATCTCTATACTTGTTGTAGATCTGTTCATATTTTGTATTTCCTCTTGAGTCAGTTTCATTATTTTTTGTGTCTTTTTAGGAATTTGCCAGTTTTATCTAGGTCATCTATACAATCGTTCATATTCCTGTATAATCATTTTTATTTCTGTAAGATCGCTATAACATTCCCTTTTTGTTCCTGCTTTTGGAAATTTTAGTATTCTCTCTTTCTTTTGTATTTTTTCATCAACCTAGCTAAAGTTTTGTCAATTTTGGTGATTGTTCAAAGAACCAACCTTTGTTTTTGTTAATTTGTCTATTATTTTTCTATACTCTGTTTGCCCTAAACTTTATTTCCTTTCTTATCTTAGGTTTAATTTGGTCTTTTTATACTTTCTTAACTAGGAGGTTAGTTTTTTTTTTTATTTGCGTTTTCTTTTTTAATATAGGTATTGATAGCTATAAAACACTTAGGCCATGTTGCATAAGCTTTGGTATAGTTGTGTTTAATTTTCCTTCATCTCAAAGTATTTTATAATTTCTCTTGTGATTTCTTCATTGATACATTGGCTATAGGATCATGTTCATTCTTTTTTATATATTATTGAATTTCCCAAATTGAACCCAAGGATGCTTTACCACTGAACTACGTTCCCAGTCCTTTTTATTTTTCATTTTGAGACAGGGTCTCGCTAAGTTGTCCATGCTAGCCCTGAATTTGCAGTCCTCCTACTTCAGCCTCTGAGTAGCAGGGATGACAGGTGTGTGCTGCTATGCCTGTTCTTGATTTCTATTTCATTCCTTTGTGATCAGAGAGAAAACTTTGTAAGATTCTACCCCTTTTATATTTATTGAGCTTTGTTTTGTGGAGAAAGCCCTATATATCCTTGAAAAAAATGTGTATTCTGCTGTTGTTGGGTGGAGTATTCTGTAAGTGTCTGTTAGGTCTAGTGATTTTGGGTATTGTTCAACTCTTCTATTTCCTCCTTGATTGTCTGCCTAGTGGTGCTAAACATTGAAAGTGTTAGTTTGAAGTCATCATTTATTGTTTGATTTCCTATTTCTCCCTTCAGTTTTATCAGGGTTTGCTCCCTATATTGTAGAGCTCTGTTGTTACATGCATACATATCTATAATTGTTTTATCTCCCTGATAGATTCACCTCTTTCTCATTTTAAAGTATCATATTTTGCTGGGCATGGTGGCATACACCTGTATTCCCAGCACATGGGAGGCTGAGGCAGAGAATCCCAGATTCGAGTACAGCCTCAGCAATTTAGCGAAGCTCAAATTCCAGTACCCCATGCCCAAAAAATCATTTTTCATCTCTAGTTATAATTTAATTTCTTTCTCTCTTTTTTCTTTTTGTGGTACTGGGGATTAAACCTGGGAGCATTCTACCTCTCAGCTATACCCCAGCCCTTTTTTTTTGTTGTATTTATTTATTTATTTATTCATTCATTTTTGTGGTACTGGTGAGAGAACCCAGAGTCATTCTACCTTTGAACTACACTCCCATCCCTATTTTATTCTTTTATTTTGAAACAGAGTCTCACCAAGTTGTAGAGGGCCTCGCTAAGTTGCTGAGGCTGGCCACGAACCTGCGATTCTCATATCTCAGCCTCTCAAGTACTGGGATTATAAGCATGCACCACCACACTCAGCTTAGTTTTTGTTTTTTGAAACAGGGCCTCACTAGGTTGCTAAGAGTCTTGCTACATTGCTAAAGCTGACCTCAAACCTGTTATCCTCCTGTCTCAGCTTCCCAAGTACCTGGCCACTCAGCTCTAGTTGTCATTTCTATCTGGTGTTATTTTGTCTGATATTAGTATAGTGAGTCTGATCCTCATTTAGTTAGTTTTTAAAGTATTTTTCCCTTTTTACTTTCAACCTATTTGTGCCTTTTTTTTTTTTTTTTTTTTTTTTTTTTTTTTTTTTTTTTTTTTTTTTTTTTTTTTTTTTTTTTTTTTTTTTTTTTTTTTTTTTTTTTTTTTTTTTTTTTTTTTTTTTTTTTTTTTTTTTTTTTTTTTGCGGTACCGGGGATTGAACTCAGGGGCATTCTACCTCCAAGCTATACCCCCAGTCCTATTTTTTATTCTTTATTTTGAAACCGAGTCTCACTAAGTTGCGGAGTGCCTCACTAGGTAGCTGTGCTTTTGAATCTAGACTATTTTCTCAACAGCATCATAGTGGAAAATGTACTTACCAAACCAATCTGTAGTGGCTGGAGCTAACAAACAAGGTAGTAAGTGGTAAAAGAGAAACCTCCAGGGTCACATAGAGATGCTCGAGTTGGGTACAAATCCTGGAGGCTGTGTGTCTTTTTGGAAAATTATAAAATGGGAAATGACATGGGTAGAAGGGCACTGACTATAGTGCTTAAGAACCTGGACTGCAGAGCAAAGGGCTGGAATCTGGTCATAAATTCTGACTCTGAAACTTAGTACATTATGACCTTGGAGAAGTCACTTGCACCATCTCTGCTTCATCTTCCTCATGTGTAAAACAGCCACACTATTATCTAACTCCCAGAACTGTTCTTAACTTTCAGCTAGTTAACTAATTAGTAATTTATGTTAAGTACTTGCAACTGTGTCTAGCCCCATAGTGCTTAACAATTGCTTGGAGATTCAAGCAATTTTTGCATACAGATGAGATGATATTTTAGAAAGATGGTTTGGACAGCACTGTGGAGAGTGCACGGGGTGGGGGTGGGGAGACTGCAGGCCAAGAGACCTTGAGGCCATCAGTGCAGTTATAGTGTAGATGAGGAACTGCAGTCAGCATCATTGGAGAACTTATTAGAAATGTATATTATCTGGGACGGGGTCTAACAAATGTAGGGTTCAGCAAGCCCTCCAGGTGAAACTTATATGTGCTTCAGTTTGCCCTTCTCAGTTGAGCTGAGAAGAAATGAGAAACTGAATAAAACATAACCATATGGAGGGCTCCCCGTGGCCTAAGTACTAAGCATCAATGGATTTAAACAACAAACTAGATGTTATCTCCATTTTACAATTGTAGAAACGGAGGCTTAGAAAGTCTCAAGTCCTTACTCAGCCAGGCACGCAGCTGTTAAGTAGTCACACTAAGAATGTGGCCCAGAGCCTGTGCTTTTAGCCACTGTGCTCTTCTCATAATTAGAAAGTGACCAAAAGGAAGGAGAATTTCAGAGATCATGAAGTGATGAAATTAGCAAGACTTACCTAGCTGTGGGTGTAGAGAGGTGTCAGGAGTTAACACCCAGGTTTCTAGATTTGGATAAATGTTGAAGCCATTCTTTGAGTTGAGCTATATGAATGAAGAAGCAAGTCTAAGGCAAATATTTTTTCTTGACAGATCAAGTTTGAGGTCCTTTCAGGAAAATGGAATGCAGAGGCCTCACTAAAACTGGAATAAGATTTGGTAGGCAAAGTATACGGGGCTGTGGCTCAAGATGTGGACCCTGAGTGAGACCATTGTAGGTAATCATATGTATCAGGAGACCAAGGACAGAACCCTGGAGAACAAGTGGAGGTAGAAGCTTCTGCAAAGCATTAAAAGACATTGAGCAGGGATAGAGGGAAAAAAGGAAAGGGCCCAGAAATCCAGGGGAAAATCAGCTCAAAGGCAGCTCAAAAAGTGCTAGGCCAACATGAACTATTGCAGAGAATCTTACCCATACTGTAAGGCAGGGTATCATTACTATTCCTTTCCTGTCACCCCCCACACATGAATACTTGACACCAAAGACAAAAAAGACTCTCCCAGAGAGCAGAACATTAGGAGAGGGTACCGTACCATAAGCCTGATACAGTCATTAATAAAAGCTTATCGGGATGCTGACAGAATGCCAGTGTGCATGCCCTCTACAATTGTAATTACTGAGATCATCCTCCTTAACATGCACCTCAGTGTAACAGCAGTAATCCCAATGAACTGTGATCAGTGTGGATTCAGGAAGGCCATATATACTAATAGAAGGGTAATCCATCAGAGTTAATGCGCTTGGATTTGACAGCCCCAGTGCCTTTGAGCATTTATAGGGACCTTGATTCTAATGTCAGAGCTAGCGCACAGGCAAACCAAAAAACCTAACAGTAGTCTGATGGCAGCTCAGATAGGAAAGGGGAGAGGTAGATTTGAAGTCTGACATGTAACGAAATCGATTTACCAAGTGCACGTTGTGGCCAGCTTTTTACATCAGTTGTTCTGTCTGGGCCTCTAAAGTACCCTCTGTGAGGTTGTTATGAGAAAGAGTTGACTTTACAAACAAATGAGGAGGATTTGTTTCACAAGGCTAATAATTTGCCATACTACAAGGGTCATACTACAAGTAAGTGTGGAGCTGAGATGTAAAACCCCAGCCCATATCACTCTAAAGTTCAGAGTATTTTCATTGATGATGCCAGAATGGGAGTAATACTAACTCAGCCTACATTTTATAAGTATGTCATAAAATTCAAATAAATAAGCTAAGTGAAAGCACTTCAAACTTTGAAAAAAAGAAAGCCATATGCAGGAAGGATGTTTTTTATTTTTACTATTAATATCAGAAGTCTTGTTGAGAACGTTTTTACCTGTGTCTATGTGTTGAAGTGTTGGCCCTATACCCTCTTCAAGTAGCTGCAAGGTCTCTGGCCTAATTTTCAGGTCTTTGATCCATCTTGCAGCAATTTGAAGAGGGCATGGGCCCAACACTTCAACACATAGGCACAGGTAAAAACTTTCTCAACAAGACCACAAAAGCACAAGCAACTCAAAGGAAGATCAATACATGGGATTGCATTAAACTGAAGAGCTTCTGTGCAGCAAAGACAACTATCAAGAATCTCAACAGAGAGCCCACAGAGTGGGAGAAAATTTTTGGTAGCTACTCTTCTTCTAGAGGTCTAATATCTAGAATATACACAGAACTCAATAAACTCACATCTAAGAAAACAAATAACCCAATCACAAAATGGGCAAAAGATCTAAATAAACACTTCACAAAAGAAGAAATACAAATGGCCAATAAATGTATGAGGAAATGTTCAACATCATTAGCAATCAGAGAGATGTAAATCAAAACTACCTTGAGATTTCACCTAACCCCAATTAGAATGGCAATCATCAAAAACACAAACAACAACAAATGTTGGTGAGGGTGTGGAGAAGTGAGAACCCTAATACATTGCTGGTGGGATTGCAAATTAATGCAACCACTTTGGAACCACATGGAAAACAGCATGGAGGATCCTCAGAAGAATGGGAATGAACCTACCATATGACCCAGCTATACCACTCCTGGGTATCTACCCAAAGGAATGAAAACCAAACTATCAGAGTAATACAGTCATATCTATGTTTATAGCTGCACAATTCACAATTGCCAAACTATGGTACCATTACTCTTAATACACACACACACACACACACACACACACACACACACACACAGTTTTTCCCTTCTTTGCTACTTTTCTGGGATATAGTCCTGGCAGAAGAACAAAAAGAGAGCAAGTCTTTAACTGACCTCACTGGCTGTTTTATAAACTGATATAACTTGATTATATTCTTGGTATCAGATGACCCCACCAACCACCACTCTATGGCTCTCTGAGATTGTGGGAAACCATTAAGAATGGAGCTAATCATGGAAACTTGAGAAGCTTTCTTGACCTTATATCTGTTATGGGAGCAGACTATAAGCTATTTCAGACAAGATCTTAGATTCTATCTTCCATTTTACAATAACCCCTCTCTTTAGGAAATAATTACGAATGGCAGAGCATACCTGTAATGGCAAGTACTTGGGAGGCTGAGAAAGGAGGATTACAGGTTTGAGACCAGTCTTAGCAACTCAGTGAGGCCCTGTTTCAAAATTAAACCATAAAAAGGACTGGGAGGTGTGGCTTGGAGGTGAGGATTGACCGTAGGTTCAATCTCTGGTACCAAAAGAATGGGATTAATGACCTTGTAAAAAAAAGTTGAAAGGAGCTCCTTAGTACTTTTGCTTTTACATCTCTTCTTTTACATCTCTCCTTGGTACTTCCACCCATACAGTTTTTTGTTTGTTTGTTTGTTTTTGTTTGGCCATTCCATCTTTACCTCCATGTGAGGATGCTATGAAAAACACTATCCAGAACTGTGAGAAAGAAATAAATTTCTGTTCTTTATAAGTTATCCAGTCTCCAGCATTTTCTAATAGTAGCACTACTAGACTAAGGAACCTCCTCTTGTTTCCGTTATATTCACGTCTGTTATTCAAGAGATGCGGAAGTGGGAATTTGGGTGTTTTGTCAATTAGAGAATCATCAATTAAAGCCAGACTTCTAGGTGGACTCCGGCTTCTAGTAGTTTTGCTTCCAAATTTGGTTTTTCAAAGCCATAAATGTCCTTCCCCATATATAGCATCCATATATCAAAATCTTAGGTTATGTGTAATAAAAGAGATCCCTAATTACCTATTGTATTGTAATCACAACAGAGATTATAAAAACAACCTCCCTTGAACAAAAAGGAAGGCTTCCCAGAAGTTCTTACTGTGATAGATGCCTTCAGTATAATCCACCGGAATTTAGAAAAGGAACAGGGCATCAGAGAAGACATTTAAGCAAGAAGGAGAAAGAAATTTTAGGCCACTAGGCTTCAAAGATTCCTCTCCTCACCCTCCTTCCTGAAAGGGGACCCGAATAATTCAGCAGCATTCTATTTTAATGCCTTCAGAATGGCTATAGATGACCAGTAACTTCCTTTCTAGCAGAAATTCAAACAGGTGAGAGGACTATATTTCCAAGAAGTTCTAAGGATTGAAAAAAACAGATGTTCTTTGTCTAATAAAGAAAGAAATCAGGTACAAAACAAAACAAAAACAAAAACAGAAAGTTGAAGGAGATAACACAGGTTATGATGGCAGTAGAGATAATGGCTTCTTTCCAGTGACTTGGAAAGAAATCATAAAGAACACTCACTGGGCAATGATACATGTTTTGATAGATATTACTGAAACCAAATGAAGACAGGTCATTTGCTTGAAGACACTTAGCTAGAATTATAACCTCTCCTTTTTTTTTTTTTTTTTTTGTTAATATAGGAATGCTTGCTGAACAAATGAATACAAAGAATAGGAGATGCAAGAATTAAATGACATGTACAAGACTGGAAGTACAAGGTCAAAACTTAACCCATGTCAGAATGATTAGCTTATTTCCCAACTAATTACATTCAGGTCATGTATGATTGCAGGCAATGGTCCTTGCCAGGAACACCGGTTAGAGTGGCTTTCCAGGCTGTTCTAATTTTCCCAGTCCCTGGACATTCATCTCCAAGACATTCTTGTGGTTGGAACACATTATGTCCTTTTTATAGCACTTTTCAGTTAATGGCCAAACATACTCTGAAAGGGTCATGGTTAGTTCAGCCCACTGAGTTCAACATTTGTTAGTTGCCTCCAGCTAATGTTATGTCTTCTCTTATTTTGATTACCAGCAACCACAGAAACTAAGGGGAAATAATATATCAGCAATTCCAAATCAAGCTATGATACAGCTTTCTAAGAAAGAAACAATCAGAATCTGCTTTGACCTATTCTATCTTAAATTTTTAAAAAATCGCTTTTGGGGCAACATTAATTATTCCAGTTGGTTGAAAGAATCAGATTTTTCCTGATCATCCTCTTCATGTGATAGACTTCTGACTTGACATATCTTTATTGATATGTTATTCACTTTTGGGGAAATGACTCACTGTCAGTGTATATATGGATTAGTAATATAGGGGAGGAACAGAACCTAAGGAAGATCAAGTCCTATCACAGCAGTAGCATGGGCCTGGGAGCCAGAGTAGTTTGGTTCAAATCCCTTCTTTCCTCCTCACTACTTATGTGACCTTGAGCAAATGATTTACCCTCTTAGTTCCTCCATCTGTAAGATGGGGATAATAAGAATAGTATTTAGGATTGATGAGAGCATTATGTGATGGGTGTGTGTAAAGCACTTTGAACAATGCTCAGTACAGAATAGGTGCTCAGTAAACTCAAGCTGTTATTATCGTCGTTTTACATTTATAGTTGTAGAGTTTGATTCTTAAGCCAAGTTAGATGCCATCAAGATATTACAGAGCTGTGGAGGAGATTTTGTTGAGGAGTGCGTATTCCAGGCTTCTCCCGGGTTTCTTCCTCTTCCTTTTTAATGTCTCTCAACCCCTCCTACCCAGGCTTGGGATTGATTCACTTGCATTTATTTTATTTTATTATTTTTTTATACTGGAGAATGAACCCAGGGGCATTCTGTCTCTGAGCTACCCCTCCCCCCCCCCAGTCTTTTTTATTTTTTTTATTTTGAAACAAGTTCTTGCTAAGTTGTTGAAGGTCTCTCTAAGTTGCTATGGCTGGCCACGAACCTGTAAACCTCCTGTCTCAGCTTCCCAAGTACTAGAATTACAGAAGTGTGCTACCATGACCAGTACCTCATCATGTTTTAAATTATAATAAATAACTTCTGCATTTGACAAATTTAGGTAGAAAACATTGATGAACCTGCTGCCCATTAAAGCAGAGCTTGAATCAAATAAGCCGCTTCAATGTAAATGCTACAGTCTGATTTCTGCAAGACTTTCCTTTGAGTCTTTGAAAGTTGGCTTCCAGAGGTGGTCCCAGGTCAGGCAACATTTTCCTCCTTTGGAAACTGGGCATAAATCTCCTAGGTTTGGGTCTGAGATGGGTCATTCCATTTGTGTGTCCTCTTTAAGGCCACAAAGTATTAGCCGGCCAGTTCCTAGTGCGTGATGAAATATAGTCTTTTATCCCCAGAAAAATCTGCTTTCTTCTTTGCATTAAGATATTTCTTTCAAGAAGTGATACTTCGTCATTTTTAATTAAAAATTTTAAGTACAATACATAGTTTGATAATTATTCCTAAATTATGGCCTTAAGAGATTTCATTCTTAAGTAGTGCTAGACACTGCCTCGTTGTGGGGTTTTTTTTGTTTTTTTTTTTTTTTTTTTACAGAACTGGGCATTGAATCCACAGGCATTCTACCTCCAAGCTACACTCGTAGCCCTATTTTTATTATTTATTTTGAAAGAGTTTCACTAAGTTGCGGAAGGCCTCACTAAGTATCTAAGGCTGGCCACGAACCTGCAATCCTCCTGCCGCAGCCTCCTAAATATTGGGATTACAAGCATGCACCACGAAGCCTGGCTTTCCTAAATTTTAAAGGTTTCTCAATTAGGTGTCATTCAGCCATCATATCAAGTGACTGATGTAATGTGTTCTTAAGATCCATATGGCTGGGAATTTTCCATTGCACATCAGTTTAAATTTGCAGGCAAGTAAGAGCAATGCATTTCTTGACTCTCCATAAAGTTAAACATGTGAATGAAAAATAGATTAAGAGAAATTAAAGTATAGTAATTTACTTTCCACAGTGCTGTAATTGGGCACTGCAGTATATGGTCAAAATCTTCACTATTAATTAAGTAATCACAGAAGAAAGGTTTCTTTGAGCACATATAAGGAAATATATATATTTCCTTAGTGGTGCTGGGCATTGAACCCAGTAGCATTCTACCTCTGAGCTACACCCCAGCCCTTTTATTTTTAATTTTTTCTTTGAAACAGGATTTCACTAAGTTGTTGAGGCTGGCCTCAAACCTGTAGTCCTTCTGTCTCAGCCTCCCAAGTATTGGGATTACAGGCATGTGCCTTGACTATCTAGTTTATGTAATGCCTTTTTTAAAAAGTGGAAGTAAATATATTTTTTTATAAAAGAATGTGTAAGTAAAACGCTTTTGCTGCCCAAACTGACTGCCTCCTGTCCACACTCTTAATACAGTTCTTCATCTTGCAGGAATTCTTTAAAGCTTGATTTGGGGTGTCAGACTTGGGTTCAAAATCCAGCTCTTCTGCTTCAAAGTTGTGTGAACTTGATGAGACTCTTGTTCCCTATCTGTAGAATGGGAGACAAAGGGTGACAATGATAATCATATGCACCTTAGAGAATTTTTGTGAAACTAAATGAGGTCAGGTATGTATGAGCTGCAAGTGGAGTGCCCGATTCATTGTAGCTGTTGTGACTTGACATCTCCTTTGTGATCCTACCACATCCACTTAGCAAAGGTCAACAGCAGGAGTATACTCACCCTCTGCCCATAGGACCCGGCTCTCCCTGGCCAAAGATTCCCGGGCAGCATGCGTTTCACAATGAGCCTGTTCCTGCTGGCCTCTGCCATTTTCCCTGCCTCCCATGGCCACCCTCTGTCCCCTCCTGACAGCAGCTCCTAACCTCTGATGTGCTGGTATCACAGACGTGTGGTGTCTGTCATGGGTCTGGGGCCTGGTACACCCTGCCTTCCCCGGCCATGGTGCCTTCTTCTCCTGGAACCACATTGGCCTAAATGGAAAACAAGGAGGCAGTAAAGTTTATCAATATCTCATTTGCAAAACTTCAGTCTTAAGTTACTAAAATGACAGCTTGGTTCAGTGAAGAAAACTGAACTGAACGAAAATTCCTGTCCAGTCATTATAGACCATGGCAGAAGGAGGAAGAAGAAAAAAATGCCTAAAACTCAAGAGATGTGGAAGTAAAATGCATTAAGTTTGACGAAAGTGAAGTTTCTATAAATGAGTCAGATTTTATGTAGAAAATTTGGAAAAATTCAGAAACACTTTTAAATTTTTTAGATGAATTTGAATAACCAACATTCTTGTTTCCTTCTAATATTTTTGATTATCTATCTATATATTTCTTTAATTAAATGCTCGTGAAATTATGTATAATTCTTTTAAGTAAAAATGTTAATATATTTTTAAATTTTCTATGTACAGTTTTATTTCATATTTTACTTGGCATATTATGAGCGCGTTCCCATGACAATACATGTTCTTCAGAAGCTTATTAACATTTCACTATTTGGACATTTCATAAGGTATTTTATCCTATATCTACTCATTTTAGCTATTTCCAGTGGTTTCCTGTTAAAAATAATTCTATGAGATCAGTACTTGTTTATAAATCTCTGTTTGCATCTCTGAAAATTGGCAATATTTGAGCCAAAGAGCATAAACAAGTATATATCTTATTCTTTGTTTTGAAAGTGAAATATAAAGAAATCCCCCTTATTTATTTATTTTTCTTTGTGATACTGAGGATTGAACCCAGGGGCATTCTACCTCTGAGCTGTATACCCCCAGTCCTATTTTTATTTTTTATTTTGAAACAGGGTCTCGCTAAGTTGCTGAGGCTGACCTCAAACCTGGGATCCTCCTGTCTCAGCCTCCCAAATACTGCAATTACAGGTATACACCACCCTGCCTGGGTCTTTCATTTGTTTTTGTTTTTCAGATTCTTTCTTTATCTTATTCTTTGTCCCAAGAGCCATGTGAACTCCTTTCTCTATTGCATTTGCAAGAGAGAGTGAGTGTCTCCCTTCCTCTGGGCTCCCTCCCCGCAGCTCTCTCCACCCACCTCCACCTCCCCTCAGAATGAGTCAAGTCTTCCTCTCTGCCATCCACCCGCACACCGAGGCTTCCTTAGCACTGTCACAACAGTTGCTACGCTGGGTTCCAAGTGTCCATTGGTTTTATTTTGGGCACTAGAGAGCACCAGGTAGCAAGGACTATATCTCATTCATCTTTATTGCCTCAGAGCAAAACCTGGTGTTTTGTATGTAGTAGGTGCTGAATGACAGGACAAGGAATATAAATTTAATCAGTACATACAAGCACACATACACAGAGCCCTATATGATTAAGATACAGGAGCAAGAGGTGTGCAAGAGAAAGAAAAGAAAGAGGGCCATCTTCATGAAATACTGTGGTTGTATTTTCTCAGTCACAGATGAATAGATTGAATATCACTTTTTGGTCTGTGTCCAAAGAGGCCAGATAGAATTAAATTCAGGATTTTATCAGCTCATTGAGGCAGCAGCCTTCCTGGAGAAATAGCTTTACAGTCACTCTTATAGTCTATTGAACCTAAAACTAGTTGGATAATTCATAATTATTGGATCAAATTGACCCCAAATCTGATTAGGGTTTATTTATCTTAAATGCACATAATTGCACAATCCTTACTTTGTTCCTTTAAATGGGGATATAAGTGTCTGTGTTCTGTTTGGATGGAAAAAATCATCTGGAAATAATTTACATGAAACTGTAGGACCTGCCAGTGCATGCGCCCCAGGGGCAAACTCAGCTTTGGGACTATTTTGCCTTCCAGCTGGAATTCTTCAATAATGGGCCTGTGTAGACTCTGTGGCCAGGGAAGTCATGTTTGGTTGTCTGATGTTGTCGACATTTGTTTTATTTTTAAAATTGAATTTCATAATTTCTAGCCCAGGAAAATTTAAGCTGTGCAATGTGCAGTAGACATACATAAACACACACATTACATAACCACGAAATCAACATGTAGAAATATAACTTGATTTCTCTCTTTAGATCTGAGTAGCACTTAGCTTTTCAGTCCGTATTGGATTGCATACTAAAATTCTGTCCCATTCACTTCAAGGAATATTCCATAATCTCTTGATTTTTTCAGGGTGTGTGTGTGTGTGTGTGTGTGTAAATACCAAATTCAGTTGATATTCCATCACCGCTTCTCCCCAGGGCGATCTAAGCGTCGGTTATGTTGTTGTCCTGGCATCTGCTGGGGTGATCCAGGGTCTCTGTGACCTGTGGTTGAAAGGTCCACGCATTCTGTCTCAGGAGAGCAGGGCAGCTCTTTGCTTCCCACTAGACAATCCAGGCGAGCGTCTTGTTTAGCCCTTGCTCTTCTACACTGGGGCAGGTTTGTGGTTTCTTGGGCTAGGCCCTAGGAAGCAAGCATAAGTCTTCTGCTCTTGAGCTCTGCATAATTCTTGGAGATGCACCCATCAGAGATTCCCTCTTGTTTTCTTCTTTGTCTCCCCTCTCTCCCCCTACCCACCACCCTTCCCTGGCCAGGGAAAACAGGAAGAAAACAGAAAAGGCACACCTGTAATCCTAGTACTGGGGAGGCTGAGACAGGAGGATCCCAGTTTCAAGGCTAGTCTCAGCAACTTAGCGAGACGCTGCTTCAAAATTAAAAAAAAAAAAAAAAAAAAGTAAATAAAAATGGCTAGAAGTGTAGCTCAGAAGTAGAATGCCCCCTAGGTTCAATCCCCAGTTCCCCCCCCCCCCAAAAAAAAGCCTCATGGGCAGGAAAACTTAGTGTTTGCCCCATCACATGTTCTTATCTTCATATGCCTATGGACTAAACAGTGCGGAACTTTGGCTAATGGATACTCAAAAATATTTTTTCTCCAGAATATTGTCTCTTTCTGAGTTTCCACGGTCTCCTTAAACTTAAAAGCTAAGCATAATGATTTCATTCTCTTTGCACTTCAGCCATAGCAATCCTCATCTTCCCTGGACAATCAGTGCCTGGAACTGAATGGAGGAGGGCCACGTGAATGACAAGGAGTGAAAGGAGGGGACTTCACTCACTGCCCCACATAGCATCCTGCCAACACATGAGTGTGTTCACAGAATTACAGCCACATGCCAGCTTAAATAAGTTATCCTTTGTTCTTGGTTGAAATTATAGGGAAGAGGATTAATTCCACACTAAGAGAAAAACAAAGTTGTGTTTTTGGTGGTAACCTGAAATTGAACCCAGGGCATTCTACCTCCAAGCTAAGCTACACCCCAGCCATTTTATTTCTGAAACAGGGTAAGTTGCTGAGGCTGGCCTTGAACCTGCCATCCTCCTGTCTCAGCCTCCCATGTACTGGGATTACAGGTGTGCAGCCCGGCTGAAAGTATAATTTTCTGCTAAGAATCAGATTAATCAGGCTATGCCTCTTGTTCCCAGACATTTTTCTCCCTCTGACTTTCTCTTCTCTGCATTTCATTAAAAGGCAAATGACCCTTTTAATAAAACTCAGTTTTGGAACTTCCTGTTGTACCCTCAGTCTCATAGCATTTAGAAAGAAGCAGAGATGGTACTTGTAATTTTGGGGGAACCCTAAAGAGAAGTGAGACATCGCACTGAAGATACACTCAAATAACATGAAGATGTGAAGAAAACATAGCCAGTGCTTCTCTGGTAAGAAGAATCAAAGCAACCATGAAATTAATTTTTAGAGTTCAGTTGTGGTTATGTAATTATAAATTAATTTCAGTGAATTGCTATCATCTGAACTAAATGCCAGCAATAGTTATGAGAAGTATGTTAATGAGCATCACAAAAGCTTGGCTGCTTGCTTGTTTCGCCAAAGAGTCATGCCCAGAGGCTCCTGCAGCAAGAGGACCTGTGTGGTTTTGTAAGACTCCCCAATCCATGTGCATTGTTTAATAGGAAGCAGGTCTTTTTGACAAGTTCATTCTTTGTGGTACTGGAGATTGAACCCAGGGGCATTCTACCTATGAGCTACACTTCCAGCCCTATTTTATTTTGAAATGGGGTCTCACTGGGTTGATGAGAGTCTCACTACTAGCTGAGGCTGTCCTCAAACCTACAATCCTTCTGTCCCAGCCTGAAAAAAGATCAGTGCCCACGGGCTGCATCCACATGTGAAATAAACATAATATTATGACAGGTGAATTATGAGTTAAAAAACATTTCAGATTCAAAATAGTGTTCATGAGAATCAGATGACAGTTCTACACTTAACTCTGCTGAAGTGTGAACATTAAGTGAATACTCCATCCAGTTCTGAAAGCTTGAAATACAGCTCCCCTCTCCACTAAAGGGAATTATTTTTTTTCAAATTTAGGACAGCATACTTCATTTGTGGAAAAGATCTTTCTGGTACTCAAAAACTGGTTCTCATTTCTTCTAGTCACCTTATTGATGACTGTGTCTGCTGGGGAAGAAACCAAGTATAACTAAACCTGGAATTAAACTATATAGCACTAAGGTTTAAAATAATAGAATCTGTCATCAAGCTGGCTGCTTCACAGTCAGCCACTGTCAAACTCAATTGTTGATTTTTTTTTTTTCTAATGGTACTGGGAATTGAAGCCAGGAGCACTCTACCTCTGAGCTACATCCCCAGCCCTTTTTATTTTTTATTTTGATACAGGGTCTTACTGAATTGCTAATTGTCTCACTAAATCGCTAAGGCTGGCCTCAAACCTGAGATCCTCCTGTCTCAGCCTCCCAACTACTGGAATTCCAGGTGTGTGCTACTGTGCCCAGCTAATCATTGGCATTTTTGCTTATGTAAAACACTCAAAGAGGAAAAGAAAATTCTCATTTGTAGTAGGCCTGTTTCTTTGTTTTCTTCTAATTTTTTGTACTAGAGTACAAGCTCTGAGCTGCATACACCCCCAGCCCTGTTTTTTTGTTTTTGTTTTTGTTTTTTTTTTACTTTGAAACAGGGTCTAAATTGCTGAGGGTCTCACTAAGTTGAGGCTGTCCTGGAACCTGCATGCCACCACACCCAGCTGTAGATCTGCTTCTTACCAAATGTTATTCCTGCCACTCGGCTCTTCAGCATGTGGTGAGGGGAAACAGCTCCAGTTGCAAAAGGGAGGCCCAAGGACGTGCCATTTGGGAGACCTTCTGTCCAAGCCCAGTCCAGGATGTTCACATAAGCCTCCCTACTAGATGGGTGTGGCAGCCCACAAAGATGTTTTGCCATCCTAGTACCTCAGGTCTTGATGAAAGAAGACCTTAACATGTTCTTAGTATTATCCTTTGGCCTCAGATATGTGTTAATTTGTTCCAGTATTAGGGCTGCTGCCAGTCTCTGTGAAATAGAACCCTCTAAAGCTCTGTTCTGCTGCAATCCTCATTGCCTAACCCTGTCCCTTGGTGAGGGGGCAGATACAGCTTACAGGCAGTATGGCCTGTGTCATTGAGGGGTTGTGTGTGTGAACTTCCACACAGCAGCAGGAGGTACCATTCACACTGTAGTCATTGTTGATTTAAAGATGTATTCTAGCCATTTTATGGAGATGGTAGCAAAGTATCTAAGGAACAGATACCTTTTTCTGGTTTGCATGAAACATTAAATATGGGCTAGCAGTGGCCTACCTGAAGTTTGAAAGCAACACCCTGACAACAGACTGGTGGGGTTCTGCCCTCACTAGCTATGTGACCTTGAGCTAATCACTTGATCTCAGTTTCATCATCTGTAAAATGGGTATAATGATAGTACCTCACTGGCTGATAGGAGGATTAAAGAAATTATACATTCCAAGGACCAGAGCCTATCGCTGACACGTAGGAATGCTCAGTGTGTGGCAGCTCTCAGAATTTGGCCCGTGTGTGTCCTTCTAAACAGATCTTTCTGGTCACTCTTTTAATATAAACCAACTTTCTTTATGTATATAAAATTACATTGCACCAATAAAAGTATATGTGTAAGCCGGGCGTGGTGGCGCACGCTTGTAATCCCAGCATTTGGAAGGCTGAGACTAGAGGATCCAGGTTCGCAGCCAGCCTCAGCTACCTAGTGAGGCACTCTGCAACTTAGTGAGACCCTGTTTCAAAATAAAGAATAAAAAATAGGGCTGGGGGGTGTAGCTCGGAGGTAGAATGCCCCTGGGTTGAATCCCCAGTACCGCAAAAAAAAAAAAAAATATATGTGTATATGTGTGTGTGTGTGTGTGTGTGTGTGTGTGTGTGTGTATGCAAGTAAATATATGTATATATATATACACACACATATACTTTTATTGCTACAATGTAATTATATAGCATAGTGATATTTGAAGTAATACAAGCATAATTACACACATCACTTGCCATATTTCCTTCTGTATCCCACCCTCCAAACTAACTTTTAAACTTGTAACTACACGACTCATTACAGTGGAGCTATTCATTTGTGACATGAATAGTTAATTGGTATTAATTTAGTGGCCTCATGCACCGAGTTAGACCAATGTGTCAAGCCATTATCTTGACTGAGCCGCACACGTTCATATGACTCTAAAGGGGACCTGCCTCCCAGAGCAGGCGAGCAGGGCTTGCAGGGGCTCGGGCAAGGAACTGGAGAGAAAAGGAGTAAAGAAGGAAAGATGAGAGCTTACTGTTTCCAGACCAGATATCACCCCTAACAAGTCAGCTGGGCCCTGGCGTTAATTATTAGAAGAACTGGTGGAAAGCTTTGAGCAAATCAAACTTTGGCAGACTGGGAGGTAATGCAGACAGGGGTGCAGCTGGGGAGTCTTGTCCGGGAGCCGCCTGGTGCTTTTCCAAGACTGAGCTGACCAGCATGGTGTGGGAGGTGGGACTGGAAGCTTCTGCTGACAATGATCTTATCATTCCTGCGTTGGATCCCCAGTACCAAATAAACAAATAAATAAAATAGCATATAAAACTCATCTTGAGCTGGGGATGTAGCTCAGTGGTAGAAAGCTTGCAGAGCATGTGTGAGATCCTGGGTTTGATCCCCAGCACTGAAGGAAAAAAAAAAGAATAAATAAATAAATAAATAAATCATCCTAATACAGGAAAGTATAAAGGAGCAAAAAAAAAAAGGTCTGAGGAGCTGTGGACAATGGCCTGCATTCCCACACCATTGCCACTGGTGAGGAGCTGCTGCTGCGCCTGTGCAGTTTGCCATACGCCCCACCACTCCCTTTATAGCTCCAACATGAAGACATGGTATCCGTTGTCACTTTCCATCCTGTTTGCCCTTGGAGTCAGAGAATATTTTAGAACCCCCATTCCTATCAAAAGTAGTGGGGATAGCTGGGTGCAATAATGCACACCTGTTATCCCAGTGCTTGGGAGGCTAAGAAGGAGGATCACAGGTTCAAGGGCAGCTTCTGCAACTTAGTGAGATTCTTTTTTTATTATTATTCGTAAATTGTAAGCAGACATCTTTGTTAAGTACAAATTGAAAACGACGTATGTGCCCACATTTCTCATTTGACCCCTTCCCCCAATTCCCACCCCGCTCCCTCTCAAGTTCAATTTAGTGAGTAACCTTGATGTACATTAGGGTGTCCCCCCCCCCCCCCCCCCCATCAATCCCTTTCGGTTAAATGAACTTCTTTGTTTATCGAGAGTCTCTCCTTTTCCATCTGGAGACCCTCTTATGCCCCATCTTCTCCCTAGCATCCGCATATTAGGGAGAACATATGCTTCCTTACTCTTTGTGACTGGCTAATCTCACTTAACATAATGTTTTCCAGTTGCATCCATTTCCCTGCAAATAACATGATTTTGTTCTTCTTTATGGCTGAGTAAAATTCCATTGTGTACATATCCCATAGTTTT
>PVLC010004691.1:38794-59827 GCA_004027655.1 Graphiurus murinus | reverse complement strand
ACTTCCATAGTTTGGCTATTGTGAATTGTGCAGCTATAAACATAGATACACAGGCATTGGTCTGATAGTTTGGTTTCTGTTCTTTTGGGTAGATACCATTCTGTTTCAAAATTAAAAAAAAAAGTCTGGGGGTGTTTCTCAGAGATAGAATGCCCTTGGGTTCAGTTCTCAGTACCAAAAAAAGAAGTGAGAGAGAAAAAGAAAAAGGCAGCAGGGAAAGCTACTCCTAGAGGGTCCTGTGATCCTTCTTATATCCTACTTACCTGCCCTGGCCTTGAAGTTTGCAATTCCAGTTCAAGACCAAAATATTCAAGCCAGAAGAGGCCTGAAGGCTAACTTATCATTGTTATCATTACTAGAGTAATAATTCTGGATTCCAAGGATAGCTTAAGTACAGGATAGCTTTTCTTGTGTAATTCTACTTTGTATGTACCCCGTAAGTCAAGCCAGAGGAGAGAATGCTAGTTTAAAGGTGCAGAGTAAAGAATAATTTGCATTAGTGTGTTTTTCCTGCGGAAAACAAGAATTACTAGGATCCCACCATAACGTGCTCATTTTTCTGATGTACAAATTGAGGTCATAAGCAGACCAGATTGTTCACATAAAAACTAACATGATGCATCTTTTTGGCACAAGGTGCCTCATCTTTGTGTGGCAAAGATGGAAGCCCTACCTGTGTTTCCTTTGCACTGGACTAGGATCCTAGACTGGAGGCAAGGACTCAGGACACACCTGAGCAGAACATTCTCTCACAAAGTATGCGTGGGACCATGTCTTGTACTTCTACAGAAGGTTCATCATGTTTTGATCAATGTGTAAAGTGTATTTTGCTGCAACAGATTACCTCCCTATATGGCAATGTCTAGAAGACAACGGTCAGCATGGTATTGAACTGGGCTGACTTGTCAGATCGAGGCATCGGGAGATTGTGCGTGCTTATTTATTCGTTTCATCTATTAATTCATTTGTTCAGCAAATATTGAGTACCTGTAGTATTCTAGACATCACCATGATAGTAGGAAAAACAAGCAAGCAATACCTCTACCCTTGTAAAGTTTATATCTGTTGGAGAAGATTGACATTAATTAAAAGAAACACATATATTGTTGGTGGGATTATAAATGAGTACAACTATGGACATCAGTATGAAGGTTTCTCAAAGGACTAAGAATTGAACCTTCATATTAATCAGCTATATTTTTCCCTGTTATCTTTCTGAAAGATTTAAAATCAGAATTCTGTAGTGATACTTGCATATCCATAGTAGCACAGTTCACAGTAGCCAAATTATGGTGTCCATCTACAGATGCATGGATAAAGAAAATGTGGCTTATATGCACAACAGAGTTTTGCTCAGCCATAAGAAAGAACAAAAGTATGTCATGTGCAGGAAACGGACAGAACTGAAGAACGTCATACTAAATGAAATCAGCCAGACTCAGGAAATCAAGGGCCGCATCTTTTCTCTCATATGTGGAAGCTAGAGAAAAAAAAATGGAAAGAAAAGGGACCCCTTTTCTTAAGAGAAAGACCAGTAGAGCGTGGAAGGGGAGGGAGGAAAAGGGGTGGTTATGGGGAAAGAAACAGACCACGTAATGGTGTGTGCATATATGAATGTATCACTGTGAATCTCACTATCTTGCACAACTACAGTGTACTGTAAAAATTTTAAAAATACTTTAAATTAATGAACAAGGTGTCCACATAACTGCGTATGAGGACAATCAAGGAAATGAAGAGGAGACAAGATCCTTGTTAGAGAGGCCCTCTCTGAAGATGTCATACTTGAGTTAAGACATTGCCATATGCAGTAGTCAGTCAATGTCAAAGACAAGGTGATGTAACAGGCAGAAGAAACAGAAATGACAAACGGCTTGCCATGTGTGAGCATCAGGAGGGAGGCCTTCAACAAGAGAGAGGGACGATGGAGCCTGTGGGTGCGGATCTACCCATGTAGGACTTATTTCTCACCCCACTACTGAAGTAGCCCACTGCCTAAAGTGACAGTGGCCTGGACTAGAGTCAGTGCAATGAGAGCAAGAGACGGGAAGTTTAAAATGCATCATAGAGTTAAGAAGGACAGAACTTAATGAATTGAAAGTCAGGAAAAGAAGAGATGAGGGTGACTCCTAGATTTCTGGCTGGAGCACCTGAGAGGATTATGATGTCGTTTTCTGAGGCTTCAAATTCAAATCACTTGACAGGCATAGTGGCACACACCTGTAATCCCATTACTTGAGAGGTTGAGACAGGAGTTTCACGGGTTCAAGGCCAGCTTCAGCAGTTTACAGAGACCCTCAGCAAGACCCTGTTTCAAAATAAAAATTAAAAGGGGCTGGGGTTATAGCTCAGGGGTAGAATGCCCCTGGGTTCAATCCCTAGTACCGCCCCCCCCCAAAAGCAAGTCACTAATGTTAAGTATACTCAAGAGCATGTGAGCAGAGCAAAGCAGCTGCCCTCCAGAACTCTCATTGATAAGCCCCTTATAGGACTAGATGTCCTGAATCAGTTAGACAATCACTGGAATATCAACAACAAATCTGACTCAAAAATCCTCTCACAGAGAGGACTTCTTGTCTCGTAGAATACGAACACAGCGGTTCCAGCTGGTCCTGAAGGTCCCAGGTGCGCACAGAGCCCTGGGCTCCCCCTCGTTACACCACCAGCCCCGCTCCTTGCCTTGACCCTGAGGCATACCCCCTCTTGGTTGCAAGATGAAGGCCACAGCTCTGAGAAACACATGGGCCAAGACTGAGCCAAAGAAATGGTCCTTGTCTGCTCTGTGTCTCTTTGTGAAAGAGTAGCCTTTCCCAGAAGCCCCTGGTAGACATCCCCGGAGTCCTTGTCCACGGAACACCAGCCTCCCCGTCTAGATACAGGGTGATATTCTAAACTCCCCTTCTCTGCTGTTCCCTCATTCTCTATGACCTTCCCCTCCTGGTTTAAAAACCCACCTCTATTTTTACTACATTAATTCAGGTCATCATTTACTCTACCTCTTCTCACTGCTTTCAGTTTATGTATTTGACTTACATTCTACTTTGCCACTGAATGCTTTTTTTTTTTTTTGCTGGAGATTGAGCCCAGGGGCATTCTACCTCTGAGCTATGCCCCTAATACCCCTAGCCCTTTTTAAAAAAAAAATTTTTTTTCAGTACTGGGGGTTGAACTCAGAGGCATTTTATGACGAGCTGTATCCCCAGCCCTATTTTTTTTTATTCTTTATTTTGAAACAGGGTCTCACTAAGTTGCAGAGGACCTCACTAGGTAGCTGAGGCTGGCCGCAAACCTGGATCCTCTGGTCTCAGCCTCCCAAATGCTGGGATTACAAGCATGCACCACCATGCCCGGCAGAAAAATTTTTATTTTGAAACAGGGTCTCCCTAAGTTGCTGAGGGTCTCACTAGGTTGCTAAGGCTGGCCTCAAACCTGCAATCCGCCTGTCTCGGTCTCCCAAGTACTAATATTACAGGCAAGCACCATCAACACCCAGCTTTGAGATAATCTTTGAAAGTACAAATTTCATTATGTTACTGTCCTGCATAAATCACTTCAGTGATTCTTAGTCACAGAGAGGATTAAATTTCAATTTTTTTCTAGCAGCAGTAATTACTTCTAAAAAAAAAAAAAATCTGACATGACAGTTGAATACAGCTAACAGATGTAGAACTTCCCTGGTTGAAATACAGTTGGGGAAGGCTCCCATATCTCAGCCAGATGGATCCTTTCCCTTCTCTCACATGGAGGCCCCAAAGCCTTTCCCTGGGTCCCAGTAGTATAGGCAGAAAGAAGCACCTACTTAGCAGCTGGGATGGACCTCGAGAGTGTCAACCAGGCCGGCAGCGTAGACTTAAATGGTGTGGGAGATAAAGTCAGGGACCAGGGATGTGCTCACCCACACAGAAAGGGGGGGGGGGTGAGCGATGGCTTCAAGAGTTATAGTGACGTAGTGCTCTTAAGCTGTGTGACATCCAATGAAGCGATGTTTCTATTTCACATTTCAAACTCTTGAGAATGTGCCTCAGCCAGGTGTGGTGGCACACACCTATAATCCTGGTACTGGGGAGGCTGAGACAGAAGGAATGCAGGTTTAAGGCTGGCTTCAGCAACTCAGCAAGCCCCTTTCAAAATCAAAAAATTAGAAAGGCTGGGGGTGTATCTTGGAGTTAGAACACCTCTGGGTTCAATCCCTAATATTAAAAAAAAAACAACAGAAAAGTATGCTTTATACAAGAATCGGATGCTTTAATTATGTCAGATAAGTTTATCTAATTAGATACTTTAGAATGAAGTGAGGATGGTTGCAGACCAAATCAAAACAATACAAAAACAGAATAACAATTGCTGGTTGTTTGA
Source organism: Graphiurus murinus (assembly GCA_004027655.1). NCBI lineage: Eukaryota > Metazoa > Chordata > Mammalia > Rodentia > Gliridae > Graphiurus > Graphiurus murinus. The sequence goes on along the minus strand of PVLC010004691.1, from coordinate 55,471 downwards.
AAAGTGCTTGTGTTTCTTACAGCTGTTTTTTGTTTTTTTTTTTAAGGTACAGAATTTGCTTAGATAATCCTAGAAAGACACCTCTCTCTCTCTCTTTCTCTACTGCCTCCCTCCCTCCCTCCCTCCGTTTTCACAAGGCTTTTCCTATTAGAAATCCTGAGTTAACCAATATTTCATTTTTTTATTTCTGATCCAGCCAGTTTTGAGCTTAAGAACTAAATTTCAAGTAGAAATATAATAACCAAATATGTTACTTGTTCTAACTATTCTCCCTATTCTTAATCTTGGCCTGTATTTATTATTCTTGCTTCTTTAAGAATTCAGTCTTTTTTATTGTTCTGTGAAGGCTAAAAAGCTATTTAGATGCAGTTTACATTCTTGTTATGGGATATTGGGATATGACCTTTTAATGAGGAGGGAAATATTAATAAGACTAATGTATAATTTTAACAAGTAAGGGAGTTATCAGTTTGAGGCAAGAGATGAATACATTGTGCATTTCACAACTTTTTTTGTGTGTGTGTGTGGTACTGAGGATTAAACCCGGGGCCCAGGGGCATTCTACCTCTGAGCTATACCCTTAGCCCTATTTTATTTTGAAACAGAGTCTCACTAAGTTGCAGAGGGCCTCACTAAATTGCTAAGGCTGGCCATGAACCTGCAATCCTCCTACATCAGCCTCCTGAGTACTGAGATTACAAGTGTGTGCTACCACGCCTAGTTTTCCATACCTTTTAAATATCCTTTTATTGGTGCATTATAATTATACATCGCAATGAGGTTCAGAGTGATAGGAACATACATGCACACAGCACTTGATTTTTCCCTCCGCATCCCTTCCCGCTCCCTTCCCCTCCCTGTACCTATTATTGAGATTGGTATTGATAACTTCATATATACAGGAGACTCGATGAAGGAAACTGTTCAAATAATGCTTTGTACATTCCACAATTTCTTAGTAGTGACATGGTCAGAAGGGAAGGGAGGAAGGAAAGAGGACAAGGCGGGCCTCACCTGGACCACACTGTTCAGCTCTACTTGCTTTTATCCATTGCTTTTCCCAAAAGATTGAGGAGCTCTTGTCCTTTCATGTCCTGTGTGGGCCAGGCAAGCAGATCAGCAGCCTTGCTTCTGCTTCCACCTCCGCCTCCCGCCTCCTGTCCACCTGGACCCTGTTTCTGTCCTCACCATAGGTCTCTCTGCTTCTGCCTGGATAGCCTGCCTCCATCACACCTGGGGCTGGCCGGTTTCTGGCCGCAATTCTTTCCTGTCAGACTCTGTATAGGCAGGCTCCACCTTTCATGACACCAGCAGCTCCATTACGGCACCGCAGGATACAGCTGTTGGCATCTGGCTCTCCTACGTAAGGATCCACCCATTCCAACCCTCCCAGTTTCAACTAGGATTTCTCAAAAGCTCAGCACCATGAGACACTGAAAATACCTACCAATCATGCAGGGTGTGGTGACACACACCTGTAACCCCAGTATTTGGGAGACTGAGGCAGGAGGATTACAGGTTCGAGGCCACTGAGCAGTAACATAGTAAGACTCTGGTTCAGCATTTTTTTTTTTTTTTTTTTCGGTACTGGGGATTGAACTCAGGGGCATTCTACCTCCGAGCTACACCCCCAGCCCTATTTTTTATTCTTTATTTTGAAACAGGGTCTCACTAAGTTGCAGAGGGCCTCACTAAGCAGCTGAGACTGGCTGCGAACCCGGATCCTCTGGTCTCAGCCTCCCGAATGCTGGGATTACAAGCGTGCGCCACCAGGCCCGGCTTGGTTCAGCATTTTTTAAAAAAGGGTTGGGGATGTAGCTCAGTGGTAGAGCCTCCCTGGGTTCAATCCCCATTACCATACACACACACACACACACACACACACACACACACACACACAAAATGTACCAGTTGTCTGATGCTTCCAACTCATTTTAATTTTCTCATAATCCTTTAAAATATGGTAATTTAAAATTAAAAGTAGCAGAGACAAAGTGACTTAGAAAAATGATAATGCAATCCTAACCTATTCTACTGACATGCTAACATGGTGAAGAAAATCAACTATCGGATTTGATCAATGTTGTTGAACTGAACGGTGATCGTTCCAGGGTTAGCTGGAATAAACTTTTCACCCAGCAGGAGCAGTTTTAATGACGGAATAATCTGTAAACCAAGAGAAGCAACTGAACCTCAGTGCATGGCTGACCTCCTCCACTGCCTCTCTCTTCTGTCTTATAGGCACAACCTGTTTGATTGCTCTACTCTCCGATAAAGACCTCACTGTGGCCAACGTCGGTGACTCGAGAGGGGTCCTGTGTGACAAAGATGGGAACGCCATTCCACTGTCTCATGATCACAAGCCTTACCAACTGAAGGAAAGAAAGAGGATAAAGAGAGCTGGTAAGCTTGTGCCCGCCTTCGGGGAATGCCTGCCGTTTTCTTGGTGGGCGCCGTGCTTGGGTGGAGAGCTCCGGGGTATACACATTCAGTTACCCAGGGATCGGTCAGTCAGTAATGAGACTGCTACCAAAGTAGCTGTAGCTTGACAATGTAATGTTTCCTATCAAATGGCCACTGAAAACCAGGCGTGGTGGCACACGCTTGTAATCCTAGCATTTGGGAGGCTGAGACAGAAGGATCCTGGTTCTTGGCCAGCCTCAGCTGCTTAGTGAGGCACTCCGCAACTTAGTGAGACCCTGTTTCAAAATAAAGAATAAAAAAATTGGGCTGGGGCTGTAGCTCGGAGGTAGAATGCCCCTGATTTCAATCCCCAGTGCCACAAAAAATAAATAAATAAATAAATAGGACTGGAGGTATACCTCTAAGGTAGAACACCCCTAGATTTAATACCCTAATGCTACCAATAAATAAATAAAACCTTGGGCCCCTGCTTCCTGCCTCATTCTCACCCTATTCTCGTACCTGCTTCCCTCCAGCCATGGCAGACCACCAACCATTCTCCAAGTGAACCTTGGTTCTGACACCTCTGTCTTTGTGACTTTCATTCCCACTCTCTAGTGAATGGCAATTACTTGTCCCTTAAGATTCAGCTTCAACGAGGAGTGGTGACACACACCTATAATCCTAGTACTCAGGAGGCTGAGACAGGAGGGTCACAGGTTGGAGGCCAGCCAGCCTTGGCACTTTAGCAAGACCCTCAAAAATCTGGTGAGAACCCATTTCAAAACAAATTTAAAATAGTACTGTGGGTATAACTTGGAGGTAGAATGCCCCTGGGTTCAATCCTCAGTGCCACACACAAAATAAATAAATTCGGTTTCAGGGTGTCCTTTTGGAAGCTGTCCATGTCACTGTGGCCAGGGCTCCCAGTCTGGTTAGGCGCTCCTGTCTCTCCCCCTCATGCCGTGTGGACCTCACGGGTCAGCTCTCACATGTACCTGGCTCTCTTAATTGTAAACTCTTTTCTTTTTTCTACTGGAGATTGAACCCTGGGGCATTCTAGCTCTGAGCTACAGTCCAATCCTTTTATTTTTTACTCTGAAACAGGGTCTTACTAAGCTGCTGAGGCTGGCCTCAAACCTATAATTCTCCTGTCTCAGCCTCCTGAGTCCTGGGTTTATAGGCATGTGCCACCACACCCAGCTCGTGACCTCTTTGAAGGCAAGAACTTGGTCTTGCTCATCTCCATACCCCAGCACTGAGCTCAGTGACTCGTAAATGTTTCAAAGTGGGGGAGAAGGGCCTCTTATTCATAAATTTATTCAACATGCCCTCTCCAAAAATGCCCTAGTGAAATTTACATTCTGAAACTGGCATGAGGGTGGGGCTGGAGTGGATAAACATCATCATCATCATCGACAGCAACAAAGTGAAAGTCAACCGGTGATACAGTCTATCACAAGCCCAGAGAGGGAATGGGGAGTTTCAAGGACTTGCTGGTTGGTTTGTTTGTTGTGCTGGGCACTGAACCCAGGGGCATTCTACCTCAGACTTGCACTCCCAGCCTGATTTTATTTTTTATTTTGAAACTGGGCCTTGCTAAGTTGCCCAGGCCAGCCTGGAACCTGAGACCCTTGGGAGGAGTTGCAGTTTTAAGTGGAACGGGCCCTGTAAGCTCCACTAAGTGGCATTTGTGTTTTCATAGTGAGAGCTGGGAGATTCCCTTGTACCAGTGGAAGGGGAGAATGCCTTTGCTCTGCAGACTTGACAGCCCCGTGAGGTGCTGTGGGGCAGCTGGAGGGGCGAGGGAGCGCTCCCGTCCCTCCAGTCCTGCTGCCTGTGCTCTGCTGCTGGCTCAGCGCCCGCAGCTCAGCATCCACCCAGTGAGTGACCGAAATGAACCCAGTGAACAGTGGGGTTCTCACAGTAGGGAGCTGCGCTATTGAGTAAAATAGTGTTGCTGTTGTTACAGCCTCTTACTTCAGCTACTGTTTGAGATGCACAATAATTTAGGGGTGGGGGTGTTGGGGATTGAATCCTGGGGTGCTCTATCTGTGAGTTATATTCCCAGCCCTTTTTATTTTGAAACAGAGTGTCTTGCTAAGTTGGTGAGAGTCCTGCTGAGGCTGGACTTGAACCTGGGATCCTCCTCTTCCAGCCTCCCAAGTACTCACTCGGATTATAGGTATACACCACCATGCCAGGCTGAAATGCACAGTAGTTTTGAATGAAAGCTGAGGTTGAGTCTTCTGTTGATGAGGTAGAACAAATAATGATTTCAGAGCATCAGGAAGGCACTGTCCCCCATAAGGATACTATGAGCCTGGATGTAAAGTACAGGTAGACCACTCTTGCATAAGCACAGGCAGGAATGTGTACACGAGGCCCCTGGAGATGTCGTCTTAGTATCCAGTACTCTTTTGAAATGTCACTGCCATTTTACACTCTCTTCTCTTCCCCCTCATAGTCATACCCACCACCCACAGCCCCGTCCTAGAGTGATTCTTTTTTTTTTTTTAATGGAATCAGAGATTGAACCTACCTACCTATCTCTGAGCTATACCCCAGCCCTTTTTTATTTTGAAACAGGTTCTTACTAAGATGCTGAGGATCTCACTAAGTTGCTTAGGCTAGCCTCGAACCTGTAATCTTCCTGTCTCAGCCTCCTAAGCACTGGGATTATGGGTGTGTGCCACCATGCCCAGCTATCATTCTTTTTTTTTTTTTTTTTTCTGGCACTGGGAATTGAACCCAGAGACATTCTACTTCCAAAGTTGTACCCCCAGCCCAATTTTTTTTCTTTTTATTTATTTTTTGTTTGTTTGCGGTACTGGAGATTGAACCCAGGGGCATTCTACCTCCGAGCTACATACACCCCCAGCCGTATTTTTTATTCTGTATTTTGAAGCAAGGTCTCACTAAGTTGCAGAGGGCCTCACTAAGTAGCTGAGGCTGGCCAAGAACCTGTGATCCTCCTGTCTCAGCCTCCCAAGTACTGGGATCACAAGCGTGTGCCACCATGCCTGGCTCTCATTATTCTTTATCTAAGCAAATTTGGGTACCACCTCCAAGGAGATTAATGGTATCTGCTCTGTTCTTTTAGGGAATGTGGTCATGGATGTATTTTATAGGAAGGCTTAAGGAACAATGATTAGTTTTACTGTCTTGCTGTGTGCTTTCTCTGACCACAGCCCTCTTTTCAGAACATCTGCCCCCCTCCTGCTTAGTGTGACAATAAGCTCCAACAAGTCTGGGTCAAATGCTGTAGGTATTGGTCTTTCTGTCTCCACTCCTCATGCTTCTCCAGTAACGCCATCAGCATCAGCTGCCGCTCATTTGTCATCTAGCGCTGCTTTACATACACGTGCTCTTTGTCTTATGAGGCCGATGTTAGCCCTCATTTTACAGTCAAGGAACTGAACCTCACACAAGCTTGTGTGCCCATGGACACCCAGCTAGCGAAGCTAGTGAGAGCAGAACTGAAGCAAGGACTGTCTGACCGCAGAGCCAGCGCTTCTGCCCACTAGACTGCACTTCTGGGATGTTCTCCCGGGTCCCTGTCCACTCTCCAGAGCCCAACTTCAAGGCTCCGTCCTCCCTGCTCCTCCCACCCGTGGATCAGCCCCATCCTCCCTCTATCAACAGCACTTAGCACCCACCAGTCTCCTTGAAAGAATACCTCTTTGTGCTTGTAGTGTTTAATAATCTGTGGCTTCTCTCTCACACCAGACTGTCTACTTCTTCAGAGAAATGCCCGGCTCTTACAAATATCCCATACAAGATATTTAATAAATATTAATGACCTAATATTTATTATGTTTGTTTATATTTAGTATATTTATATGTTAATTTAAATATAATCAATAAATATCTACTTATAAATATTTATTACATATCCAAAAATATGTAGGTGAACATGATTCTACTCCTTGAAAGGAAAAATGATAGATAACATTATTATTTTTTTTTTTATTGGGGATTAAATACAGGGGCATATTACCTCCAAGCTACACCCCCAGTCCTTTTTTATTTTTTATTTTGGAATAGGGTCATGTTAAGTTGCTGAGGTAGCCTTGAACCAGTGATCCTCCTGTCATATCCTCCCAAGTACTGGGATTCCAGGCATGCCCACCACACCCAGTTAATAGATAACATTACTGAGTGCAATATGATGTGCAGGCAGGGTGTTAAATTATTGATACGAAATAGCTCCTTTATTTCTAACAACACAGTGGAGTAGATGATATCCCCATTTTGTAACTAGGGAGATAGAGAATCAGACTGAGAGAATTTCTCATCCAGAGTCACACACAGCTAGAAGTGGCAGAGCCAGGGAACAAATCTAAGCAGTTTTGTCCGGGCCTATAACTGCTGTGCTAAAATGTGCTTCCCCTTAGTCCCGATGCCACTGGGGGCTCTTCTGAGAGCTAGCTACAGGCACAGGGAAGCATGGCCTTGGGCTAAATGATTATCCCAGTGTTATCTCTGGGGCACACTCTCAGAACCCCACCTTAGTGCTGTCAGTCACTGAGCTGCTGCAGTGCTGTGAGGTTAAACCCGATTCCCCCTCCCGTACTCATCTCCTGCCTCTAGTGCCCTTACCAATGCTCTTAGAAGTCTGAGCGGCACCAGGGTGAGGGCATGAGGATCTGCTGGTGGGCTGTCGGACTCCGAGCCTCGCAGCAGGATGTACCTGTGGCCCAGCTTCCGTGCACACGCTAACAGACTCGTTCTCTCTCCAGGTGGCTTCATCAGTTTCAATGGCTCCTGGAGGGTGCAGGGAATCCTGGCCATGTCTCGGTCCCTGGGGGATTATCCGCTGAAAAATCTCAACGTGGTCATCCCAGACCCAGATATCCTGACCTTCGACTTGGACAAGCTCCAGCCCGAGTTCATGATCCTGGCGTCGGACGGCCTGTGGGATGCTTTCAGTAATGAAGAGGCAGTGCGGTTCATCAAGGAGCGCTTGGATGAACCTCACTTTGGAGCCAAGAGCATCGTGTTACAGTCATTTTACAGAGGCTGCCCTGACAATATTACTGTCATGGTGGTGAAGTTCAGGAATAGCAGCAAAACTGAAGAGCAGTGAGCCCCTCAGGGGGTGCAGCTGCCTCAGACTCAAGGACTTTGGACACACTGCTCCCTGATAATGTAGTGAAAAGTGTGGGAATTGTAATTAGGACCGCCCATCCCAGACACAGAATCCCCCTCCCTGCTGGTCTTAGGTCTGTACTCCGTGATGAACTGAGGGTGCCCCTGGCCAACATAGTTGAGAGGCTGGAAAAGTTTCTTTGTGTTTTCCCAACTCTTTCATGTCCAAAATACATAAATAGGTAGCTGTAGACCCACCTCTATGGAGTGGATGGCAGGTGCACGGTGTATTTCCTTTCCAAGATCCCTCTGAGAGTCCTTGCAGCAGTGAGTGGGCGGGCCTCTCTTGCTGGGGAGACAGGCCACAGCATTAGGGCCAGCGTGTGCCGCCCCCTGCTGAGGGCAGAGGGGTGCAGGAATGCCTCTTTCCCTGAGCCCAGAAGCAGATGCGGAGGGCTTATTGTTTGTGGGCTGCTCCTGAGCCTGAGGGAAGCCGGAGGATAGGAGGAGTGCAGCGCCCACACAGCAGAAACAATCCTTTCCCCTGTCTCCTTTTATTAGTTAAATAGACTTTGCATATCACCTGACCAGCCTTGGCATTTCTCCTAATCATGCACGACCTTACCTTTTGCTAACATATTACTGTATGTAATAGGCAGCTGTTAACTTCACCACCAGACAACCACAATTCTTGTCTTTTACCAAGAAACCACATTAGAAGAAATGAAATGAAAATAATCGTAATTCCTTCCACCCTTAACAGTAGATAGGGGGAAACTGCACTGAATGAGTCATGGTGTCCCCTGGAAAGTCGGCTGTTTGCACCGGAAAAGAAAGGAGTGAGCTGGTGACATTAGCACCTGAAGCTCCAGCTGCCAGATCTGGTGCAGTTCTTCCCCACCCTAGCTTAGTAGTGTTCAAGCATCTTTTAAGCAGCGTTTGAAAGCAGCAACCTAGAACCGCATGTGTGTTCCTTGAAACAGCTCCCAGCCTCCACCAGTTTGGAACTTGGTGGTGAACTACTGGGACATGCTTCTTCTCGCCGGTAAAAAGGCAGCAGCTTTTCACATTTTGGTTGCAAACTTCCATCCACACTGGTTAGCCTTCCTCAGGCAACTGAGAACCATCCCACCTACCCCTGAGGGAAGATAGCAGAAGGACTCTTGGCTGGAAATTCAAGCAAGAACCCTGGGTATAACTCTGGTAGCTCAGAGTGATTCAGTGCCTGGCTTGCTTCTCTGTTTCCTGTCACTCAGCTCCAGCAGAGAATGGAAAGATGAACTTGCGCTGCTGAGGACTGCAATCTGTCTTCATCCTTCCAAGAACTTGCCCTTCTTTGACTGCAATGAGAACTAATAATGGTTTCCCAAGAGATTTGCTTACTTTTGTACTCTGTATTTTCCAACATTAGAATTAGAGTCTTGGTTATTGGGTTTTTGTTTTTTGCCATAGGATGTTTTAGTACAAAATATCTGCTGCCATTTTAGATTTAAGCATTTGTCCCCTTGAGAAACCCCAGACATTTGGATGTGTGTACTTGGGGTGCGGGTGGGAGGGGAAATACAGGAGACAGATGCTGGTTGGGATCAGTGTTGTGCAGTCAGGCCAGGGGCTGGGTTTGCTTGGAGACTTAGTACGTCCTGACTCTGGACAATCACCACTGCCCACCCACCACCATCTAACCGAAGGTCCAGCATTATACAGTCTGCCAACTTTCCTAATTGTTGCTTAGCACAAAAATGCATGATAACAAGGGAAACACACATTAAATTACACCTTTTATTGCTTAAAATGAAAGTAGTAGTATTTTGGTGAAATGAAAAGGGAAAGCTACCAAATTAGTAAATTTGCTGTTTATTTACCAAGCAAAATTTCTTAATGGATAGTGCTGAGTGCACATGTTATGTAACTGAGGTTCACAGGGCATTTTTTTTCAAATTTTGCTTTGTAGAATCATTTCATTTCTGATTTTAACTAGAGTGTATATCTCATACTCTTCCTGCCTCCCCCCCACACACACACAGACACTATGACTTGTAGATTATTTTAAAGATAGAAGTTCTAAGCAAAGTAGTAGTTTGATATATAGCTATATGGAAACTGGAAGAACTCTGCTTCCTCCCCTCCTCCTGGAGCACTCTTCCCCGACCCTTTCCAGCTGCTGGGGATCTGCAGACGGACTCCTGGCACTGGCTGCTCCCTGCTCTGGAGGCTCAACAAGGCTGAATTTAGTCCAAAGGGAAGTTGATTTGAGAAGTCTGCTTGTGAAGCTTCCCTAAACAGCACTGCCAAAGCTTGGGAATTGTCACCTGAGACTGCCCGGACTTCATAGCTAGCCTGAGTTCGAATTGCCAATAGCCCCCATGGTGCCAAATTTTAGGATGGTTTTACAGTGTTTGGGAAATGAAGCTGCGAATGACTAGACTAGCTTCTGGGTCCCCAGCAAGATGCCAAGCCTAGGTCCTTGTTAATGTACTGCTCTGCGGCTCTTCCACTGGCAATTTGAAGTGGGTTGGCGGAGGAGGGAAAACATGTTTTTAATTCACTGTATGTACACTTCTTTAATCATAGGAACAGGCTATACTTATAGAAAACTCCAAAGCCAACCTGAATTCTTTTTTTATATGATCAACTTGCCCAAGGCAATTATCTCTGAGTCGCTGTTCTAATGAAAAGTGACTATGTGCACACATACAGTGGCTACACTCTAATCCTTGCTGTGGATTGAAGATACCAGCTTGAGCAAAGAAGCCATGTGCACACTGGCTAATTTGAAAAACACCTTTTTTCATACACATGTAATGATTTTGACATTTTGCACAAATGGGAAACAGGGATTGCACGACCACGATGGCATCATTTCAGTGTTATCTGACGTGATCCTAGGAAACCAGTCATGCTACTGGATTGGGTCACTGGGGTATCTTGAAATGTATGAGGGATTCACAAAGAAAGTGATCACTTTTTCCTTTGCCAGGTATACCTTGATTTTTCTGATTTGTTTTCCTCCTTGAATGAATTGTTGACAAATCTCTCTTGCAACTGTGTTGATGTAAGGCTTACATTTTACTCTTAGAAAGGATAAAATTTTATTGTACATTTGAAAGAATAGGAAAACATATATTTTATAGAACTTTATTTTCCAGTGATTTCAGAAATTCTTTTTCCTCCATTTGATCCATCATTAGACTGATTTTCCCTTAATAGTATCCCAGAATTGCCTTAGTATGTCACACCAGCTTTCCTGATCCAGCTCTGGGAAAATAACATGTCTGTCTGTTAGGTACCATGCCAGGACCTAATCACATCTGGATTAAATCATTATCTAGACTTCTGAGCTAGTTAGCTGAATGCTGCAAGAGTAGTAGAATCCAGTGTTCCCCAAAGTGTGTTCCAAAGGACACATGTTCCAAAGCTGCTCTTCCAGATAGAGAGTTTCGGGGTCAAAGAAGTTTGGGAAACACATACTTTCTTAGAAAGTGCATATAAGCTCATTGAAGGCTCTAATTTAGGTATCCCACAGGGGAGAGAAAAACACCACATATGTGATTTCTGTTAGTTCAATGTTTTTCAGATTAATTTGACCACAGACACTGTTTTGAATTACACTTGAGTTTTCTGGTTGGTTGGTTGGTGGATTGTTTTTTTGTTTGTTTTATTTTGTTTTTGTGGTACTGGGGATTGAACCCAGGGGAATTCTACCTCTGAGTTATACCCCCAGTCCTATTTTATTTTATTTTGAAACTAGGTCTTGCTAAGTTACCGTGTGCTGGCCTCAAAACTGTGGTCCGGTCTCAACCTCCCAAGTATTGGGATTTCAGGAGTGTGTCACCATACCTGGCAAGTAACACCCAACATTCCAAAGAACTCCTGTTCCACAGAACACACTTTGGGAAATCTGGTATATTCAAATGCTGTTTTCTCATTCACCCTCATAGCCATACAGTTTGCAGTTTAGGAGCATTAATTCTTTCATGTAAGAGACTGGCTTGTCAATTGAAGCAGTTTGAAATAGTGTTATTTACTATGATCACCAGCAGCCTCAAAATGATAGCGAAGTCCAACAATCATGCTTGGAAATATAAACCCCTCTCTCTTGTGTGAATCACAAGCAAAAGCTTTGCCGAAGCCGGGCAGTTCTCAAATTCATTCCAGGAGCTTCCAGTTGCTTCTTTGCAGTTATCTTTGCTTTCCAGGTTGAATCAAAATGTCTTTGCTTCATCACAATGTGGTAATAAAAAATATAGAAAGAAAATAATAGAATAGGGAAAAGCGCATATTTGATTTTAGTTCACTTTTGAAATTTTGATTAGATTTCTAAAGTTAACTGTTGTATAATAATGGAAATGTAAACTATTAATACCTACTTACTGTCTTTCCTCTGCTGTTCTCTCTATGTTGAAGTAATTTGAAATCAACTAGAGTTCCTGTGTCCTAAAATTTCTGTCCCATGTCATCCTGCCTTTCTCATTTTGTGTGTATGGTTAAGTTTGGCGAGTTATCACTGGACTAGAATGTAAGGCTTGACTGCAGCTCCTCAGTGGTCACCCTGAGGTTCAGCAATTGCTTGGGAAGCAATCACAGACAGCCCTCAAGTACTGGATGAAGTGGGGTACAGACTGAACTCAGGGTAACTAAGTTAGCTAAGATAAAATTATATCCAGTATTTAGAAATCTACCCACCCACTGGACATACATAAAATTGCAAAACAAAACAAAAGCAAACTAAAAGATACGTTAGGCCAGGTGACATATTGCCGAGGGGAAGGGACAGTGGGTACCAAGAGGATCCGTTAGATGTGTTTCTAAATGGGTTTTTTAATATGTTTTTTTGCTGATTCCTAATAATGTTAATGCTTTGTGTATTATTTGTCTTTCTTATCACCATTAAGCTGTTAAATCAAGAGTAATGGTTAAATCAAGTGTACGATAATTTTTACATATTTAGTGACAGCCACACCATCATATACATGCAATCATGTTAATAAATCCAAGGTAAGGACTTTGAGAGGAACACACAGGAGCTGTTTGTTCTGCCAAATCATTGTAGGCATTTTCACTGTTCAAAACTTCACCAAAAGCAAGCATGCAGCAAAAGAATAGATAGAATTATATTTATCCTAGAAGTCCTATGATCTGTCATTATTTAACCACAAAATACTATCTGACATTTGCCATATACAGTTTTTTTCTGTACTGAGGATTGAACCCAGGGCCTCACACATGCTAAGAAAGCACTCTACCACTGAGCTACACTCCCAGCTCTTTTTCTTTTATTTTGAAACAGGGTCTTAATTGCCCAGGCTGGCCTCAAACCGGCAATCCTCCTGCCTCAGCCTCCCCAGTAGCTGAGATTACAGGCATGCAACACCACACCCGGCCAATTAATTTTGAAACCTTCCAAGGGCCAGCATCCCTCTCTGAGCACGAGCAGCTTTCTGTAAAGGCGCTGGTGGCAGGTTGTAGGGTGGGGTGGGGAGTTAGGGAGAGGCAGGAAAAGCTGCCTGGGTCTTTGCTGCCTCTGCAGGAGAGAGGCTGGACCACTCATTCTTTCATCACCTTCTGTCCCAAGGCAGTCTAGAAGTTAAATGTGATGTCATGCATTGTTTCAAGATGTTTGTTTTAATTAGACAAAACAGAATTGTGTTTTTTGCAGAAGCATAGGTGGAATAACCAAAGAATTAGAGGGTAAAAAACCTTTAAGATAACCAGACATGAAAAATATAAATGCAGGTTACCAGAGACATAGATTACCAGACTTCCCAAGCACAGGTTGTATCTAACAGTGATTTCTGACAGCGTCACACGGATCAGTGGAGGGCAGTTGTTACTACTTTAAAAAGCATTAGCCAAAACCTTAAAAGGGAAGCTTGTATTTTTAAATAGTGGAGGTGGAAAAATTACGGGCCGTATTCCATTTTTCCCCAGTGAAGAAAGATAGATATGGTTGTATTTATTGCTGGTCTAAACACTCTCACTGTCCCGGGCTGTATGCATTGCCCAAATCCTGGACATGGCTTTACCCTGAATACCTTGAATTTTGCATTTTCAAAGAGGAAATGCCCCTTTTTAGAATTTTAAAAGATACCAAAGTAGACTAAATGGTTGGCCCTGCAATTTAGAGTGCTCAAGTAAAATTAAAATCAGACAAATATAGTCATATCCACGTACTAGTGATTTTCCAAATGCCAATATGAATAACAGTGAGTACCCAATTTATGACAAATTACAACTTTGATTATTCTGAAAAACCTGGAAAATTGTCACTAAACAGTTAATTTCAAAAGACCTCAATGTGAGCTCTGTTCATATACATAATTTGTATAAGCAAAGTGTATGAGGTTTATTTTAATATATGCTCATGGCATTTATAACAGATTGATCTATGTTATGAACAGATTTCATTGGGAAAGTTACTTTTTTTTGCTTGTGTATTTTATTCTTTTCTTTTTCTGAGCACCTGCCATGTGCCAGGCGCCCTGGGTGAGCACTCAAGCATCATTACTGCCAACTTGGAGCTGATAGCCTAGTGGGGGCCGTGCTTGGTATTGGCTGCATGAGGTGAAAATTAGCATCTTTTGTGATTTTTCTCTAGTGGGCTTAAATTTGCAAGGATAGGAAAGAATTACAATAATTCATTCCTACACATAGTGGAGAGTAAAGAGTAAGATTGGGAATATCTTGCCCACACCCAAAGGAACTGCACTAGGTCATTACTCTGAGTAACTAGGCCATCTGCTTTCCCAAGGATGGAGTGGGGAGTTGAGGCTCGGAGCCTATGGAGACCATGACTGGGGTAGGACTGCCACAGAGGAGGGACAGTATACCTGTGTGCAGTTAATTCCAATAATCCAACTTTCTGGTAGCCTTTTATGATTTTAATATTGGGGTATACTAAATGTTCCCGTCCCCAATTCCTTGACTGTGTCTTCTACCTTTGCTTCTGTGTGAACACATTTTAAATTCTGGATTATCTAATTTAAATGGAAATATTTTGAAACCAGGGGTGTTACCGCATTTACCTTCTGGAGCCTCATGACAGGTGATGAGAGAATGTGACTGAGACAGTCCCCAGAAGTTTCCAGGTTGGGACGGCAGCTGTGCAGGGGCTTGGCAGAAGTCTGACTGAAGCCAGGTTGTCTTTCCCTCCAGAAAAGAACAAGGAAGGATGAGATCATCTCTCTTTCTATGGCCTATTTTTATATTTGTTCCCAAGAGACTATACAGTGTAATATTCTCATGCCCCCAAAGAGATCTCAAAATGGGAGTATTTATTATCAGTATTCCTGATTATATAAGTTAGCTTATTCATTATATAGAAAATTAACATTTCACAAATACAATTATTTCTTGACAAATACAAAAGAAGACTGGAGCCAGATTTTTAAAAAAAAACTTAATTGGTGCATTGTAATTGTACATGATAGATTCATAGTAATACATACACATGCATATAAAATTTGATCTGTTTCCTTCCTCGCATAAAGCCAGATTTTTAAATCACAAATTTTGGTATCATTACACATTTGAAGGTCTTGGCATGGAAATTAAGTTTATATTTTGAGCAAAATAGCAACATCTATTTTCTGTATGGAAAAAAAAAAAAAACAACCTAAATATCAAAGTTTTATTTTTAACCACAGAAGCCATCGCTTTCTAAATTCTTTGCTTGCCTGGCTATCTTCCCTAAACCATTAGAATTTTACTGAATCAGGAAAATTCTTTCTCTATACATGTATAGAGAGTAAATGGTAAGAAATTGAATGTATCTCATTGTGAACAGAAGTTGGCTTTTTATTGTTTTGTTTTTACTTATGAGAACGTGTAAAAGGAAATTTAAATTAAGACAAACCAATTCCTGATTTGATAAGATTAAAACCACAGATGAAGCACAGTTACTAAAAAAAGAAAGAAGGAAAGGATGGGGTGGGGAAAGGGAGAAGAGGAAGAAAAATACTATAATTTAGTATTTTCCATGAATAGTACCAAAAGTTCTGATCTTTTGCTATACTAAATTTAGAAACTGACTTAGTATAAACTTTTCATACCTGTTTCGACATTTTTTTTCCATAAGCATTTTATGGCTACTTTAACAATCACGGGTTGTTTATGTATAAAGGAAAGTACTGGGGTTCATAATTTCTTAGCAATGTTTTGTTTTAGGAATCTTAAGTTGCACTTAATAATCAAATCACAAGTCTAAATCTTGGGTCAAAATGACTGCTCAGATCCATCAGGCTCTCTGGTAAGCTACTCCCTAGAAACCATCCATGAATACAGTGAACCCTGACGGAACCCCATTGCTCTTGATGCTCTTGAGCATCGGTTTGGTGCAGGGAGCATCGCCTATCGTGGAGCTCAGAGTGTGGCATGCACGGTCACTCATGATGCATGGTGTGTCGTGTCATTTAGGTCCCTTTGATGTGTCCCGGGGTACAGTTAGCATTGTAGAGATAAATGCGCTCATGCAATCACTAATTCTATGTTGTTGTATACAAAATGAACAGCTAAAATTTCACCCATGGCAACAAGATTAAAGCAAAAATAAACACATTAAAGTTATTAAACTTTACACATGGGACTGCTGCTATTCTTTTCCTTTGATTAAATTAGTTTTCCATTCTAATGTCTCTTCTAGAATTCCACGCTTTTGAAATGGAGTAACTATTGGATTGGAGTTCTGTATCAAAAGCAGAAAACCAATTCATGGTCAGAGGATGAGACCAAAATGTAATAGAAGCAGGAGATAGGCGATACGGAAACTTGGTGCTTTCAGGAAAGCCTGGCTCTGCTTCAAAACAAGGTCATTTTAAAAATGCACACAAATAATATGCAACAACAAAAAATGTTTACTGTTAGCTTGATACAACTTTTGCCCAGCTTTGTAACCAGTATTAGGTAATAAGGATTAGATTCACTCTGCATATATGTAGACTCCAGCCACACGGCATGGCCATACCTTTAAGAAACAGGTTCAGAATTGAATATTCTTTTTTTTTTTTTTTTTTGGCGGTACTGGGGATTGAACTCAGGGGCATTCTACCTCCGAGCTATACCCCCAGCCCCATTTTTTATTCTTTATTTTGAAACCGAGTCTCACTAAGTTGCGGAGTGCCTCACTAGGTAGCTGAGGCTGGCCGCGAACCCGGATCCTCCGGTCTCAGCCTCCCGAATGCTGGGATT
>PVLC010004691.1:0-38694 GCA_004027655.1 Graphiurus murinus | reverse complement strand
TTGAATATTCATCTGCAAAGTTTTTCACAAGATGCAGGAAGGGACACTGTCGAACTTGGAGACAGAATAAAATAGAAGTATACATATACATACACATGCACACAGATCATCTTATTTTTAGGTATTCTGAAGATGAAATGCTCAAATGTGAACAGGGCCTGGGATTTTGACAAGGAACAATAAAAGCCAAACACCAGCTTGCCAAATGTGTATATAACAAAGCAAAAGATGTGGCCTTTGGTTGTTTTTCCTCATTTTCATTAAAAATATTTTATACCAGCCAGGCATGGTGGCTCATGCTTGTAATCCCAGCATTTGGGAGGCTGAGACCGGAGGATCCAGGTTCGCGGCCAGCCTCAGCTACCTAGTGAGGCACTCCGCAACTTAGTGAGACCTGGTTTCAAAATAAAGAATAAAAAATAGCACTGGGGGTATAGCTTGGAGGTAAAATGCCCCTGAGTTCAATCCCCAGTACCACACACACACAAAAATATTTGATACCTAGTATGAAAACTGCAGTCCTCAAATCCTGGCCTTCTACCTTTTTTCTAGGTAGAAATTTTCTAACATAGAAATGAGAGGTATGACTAGAAAATTTTGTCGTTTCTGTTAGAAATAAAGATTATGAACTCCAACACCAGTCTCAGACCCCCGAAAATAGCAATCAAGAGCCATGTGCCCCACTCTCACTTATAGTGATGGCTATTCATATTCATTCTCTCTCTCCTCCCTCCCTCCTTCCACATTCCCCTGCTCCCTCCCTTCATTATATTTAGAAATATAGTAGTAACAATTTATCCCTGTGTGTGTGTGTGTGTGTGTGTGTGTGTGTGTGTGTGTGTGTGTAATTTGGGGATATAGAGAAAGAAAGATACCGTAAGTATTAAAAGAGCTCCCATGAATCTTTGGAATGCAGTAAAGGTCCATGACCACCTGGATACAAAACAAGCAAGTAGTGAGCTGCCAGCCCCTGTCCTTGATCCGCACCTTTCCCTGCAAAAGTGACGAGAGGAGGACAATGCCCACAGCCAGAAGAACTGGCACAGAATGATGGAACTCCGCCCTGACGCCACCTCTGGTCCAGCTAGTGTCCCTCTGTAAATATTAACACCCCAGAGCAAGGGGCTGCCATCTTCCCCTCTGGAGAGGGAGATAGCGCGTGTTCTCCCGTGGACGTGCATCTGCTCTCCTAAGTAAATCTGTCTGAGTCTCTGGCGTGCACTGAAATGCATTCCTATCAGTGGGCCAAGGGCACCACTTGTCCTGAGTCAAGGTCCTCCTCTTGGGGACTTCTCTGGTGACAGTAACAGCAGGAGGTTCTGATGGCTTAAGTAGAGAGAGGCTTTAAGATAAGGGTTTTGGTAGTTCCTCATGGAATCCAAAGGCAACATATTTTGGTGTTTTTTTGGGGGGGGCAGTACAGAGGATTGAACTCAGGGGCATTCTACCCCTGAGCTACACTCCTAGCCCCAATTATTTTTTATTTTGAAACAGTCTCACTAAGTTGCTAAGGCTGTCTTCAAACCTGCAATCTTCATTTCTCAGCCTCCAAACACTGGGATTACAGGTGTGTGCCAACATGCTGGGCTCAAGGGCAACACGTATTTAAGCGAGGTCTCAGGACCAATGCACAGCAAAGACTCTGAAAGGCGCCTCTTCAGCTATGATAGATAGCCTGGAATTGTGCTAAGGCCAAGCACTATAATTATAAAACTGGACAAACAGATTAGGCACCTGTTGTCAGGCAGTACAAGACAGCAATCCTGAGAGAAGGGCTCATGAGACGCTGATCCCTTCAGCATCCACGCTGGGACAGCCACCTAGTGTGGCACAGCAAGCGGGAATCAAGCAGAGTTGGGCCGAATGGAGGACATGGGAATCAGAGCCGGGGGCAAGCTGAGAGCGGCACAGGAGGCGGGAGGCCGGGGCGGGGGAGGCAGGGGTGTTTAAAAGTTGATGTGCAGTTTCCTCATGAGTGCTTGGTTGAAAACTACACTGCCTGTGCTCAGGATGAAACCACCCAGGGTTTAACAGAAGATGGTTGCTATGGGATGAAGACCAGTATCTATACACTAGGGGTTGAGCAGGGAGTAACAGTGCTGCAGCAAGCAGAGTGGGGGCCTCATTAGCACATTGTTAAGAGCCCAGCTGAGACACTTGGAGAGGCTTCAGGAGTAAGGGCCACTCTGGATTAAGGCCTACTACAGACTGAGCCTAATTAAGCCAGAACTAAGTTCGGACAAGGCCCACAAAGGAGACAGAATTGGGAAATTAGGTTCCAGCAGTTTAGAGGGGGCTTGGGAAACTCCTTAGGTTTCCACTGACTGGGTTGAACAAAGCATTCCTTTCCCCCACCCCACCCAGAAACACTCACAGTCAAGATGATCAGCTAGAACTGCTTCCTGGAACAAAACTCAAAACTCTTCAGAGGGAGATAATAGAATCCAGAATATTTACATTCTCACAATCTATCACTCCCACTGTCAAAGACAACTTGTCACCAAAAAACTGCCAGACATGTAAAGAAGCAGGAAAATGTGAACAATGCTTAAGAAAAAACATCGGTCAATAGCAACCAACTCTGAGAGGCCACAAATTGAACATTTACAACAGACTTTACAACAGCTAAGTTAAGTGTGTTTGAAGAGTTAAAGGCAACTATGGTTTTAATGAAAAATAGATAAAGAATTTCAGCAGAGAAATGGAAAATTAAAAATGGAAATTCTGGAACATAATAAAGAACTGAAATAAAAAAAAATCACTAGATGAGCTTAGCAGAACTTAGAAATGGCAAAAATAGGAATTGGTGAACTTGATGAATATAAATTACCCCATCTAAAAAAAGATGAGGAAAAAGTTTAAGGAAAATTAACAGAATGTCAGGAGCTTATAAGACACTATGAAATAAAATACATGTTATCCAAATATCAGGAAGACAAGAATAAGAATAGAGCAGAAACATATTTAAAGAAATGATGGTCATACCATTTTCAAATTTTATGAAAAATATCAACATAGAAAACCAGGAAGATCAGCAAGTCACAAGAAAATTAAATACAAAGAAAGCACACTTTACAAAGAATCATTTGTCCCAAAATGTCAGTCCCACCAAGATTGAGAAAACTTGCTCTAAAATAATTAAATAATAATAAAGAAGAAGAAATTAAATGAAATGTTAATGTAGTGAATCATGAACTCAAAAGAAGGCAAGAGCCACACACATGTGAAAAGGAAAAAAAGGAACAGAATGCCACACTTAAATTCAATCACCTCAATGGCTACTTTAGATATAAATGAACTAAACACTCCCCACTGATGAAAGTCTTTTTAAAAAAGATGTAGTTTTTTTAAAAAAACTATACCATACTACTGTATCTTTCAAAAGAATTTAAGTCAGAATACTATAGTGATACATTCAAATACATGTTTATAGCAGTGTAATTCACAATACCAAATTATGGAACTTATCTAGATGTCCATCTACAGATGAATGGATAAAGAAAATGTGGCATATACACACAATGGAATTTTACTCAGACATAAAGAAAAACAAAATTATGTTATTTGCAGGGAAATAGATGGAACTAGAGAATATTATGCTAAGTAAGATCAGACAGCTTCAGAAAGTCAAAGGTCATATGTTTTCTCTCATATGTGGAAGCTAGAGAGAAAACAGGAAACAAAAGGGGCTTCAGTCAAACGAGGAGAGGGACCAGTTTATAGTGGAAGGGGAGGGGGAGGCAAGGAGGGAGAAAAGTGAGAATTGAGGAAGGAAACAGTTCAAATAAGGTTAAGTCCATACATGAAAGTTTCACTAATAAAGTATCACTTTATCACTTTATTACGGGGTGGGGTGGGGAATGGGTATAGGGAAGGAAATGCCCCAAGTGCTGTGTGCATCTATATTTGAATCTCGTTATGATGTATAATTACAATGTATGAATAAAAGTATAAAAAATTAAAATGTTGCTGAGAGCAAGGCACAGTGGTGCATGCCTATAATCTCAGTACTTAGAAGGCTGAGATAGGAGAATCTCAGGTTGGAGATCATCAGTGCCCAATAACTCAACAAGACCCTGCTTCAAAATAAAAAATAGAATAGGATTGGGGGTGTAGCTCAGAGGTTGAAGGTCCTTGGGTTCAATCCCCAGTACCACAAAAAAAAAAAAAAAAAAAATGCTGTTGGAACAACTGGATGTCTGTATGGATAAAATGAATTTCAAGTCTTTTCTCAATCTGGATACAAATTTAAATTTTAGATGGATTATAGACCTAAATGTAGAGCCTAAAAGCATGGAGCTTGTAGAAGAAAATATAGGAGAAAATCATTCAGACCCTGAAGTAGATAAAGATTTCTGCTCTGGGAACAAAAAGCATGAACCATGGGGGAAATTTTGTAGGAATGTACAATGTTACAAACACCTTTGAGAACTGTTTGACATTTTATAATGAAAGTTTAGTAAATGTCTATCCTGCAGTCTAGCAATTCCATTCCTAGGTATTGACACAAAGGAAATAAAATCCATGAAACAACTAACAAATATCTTCGTAACAGTCTCATTCACAGTAGCCCCAAACTGGAAACGGGCCAAATGGATTAACAAAGTACTTACTCATAGTCAAATGTGGTGGTGCATACCTGTAATCAGTACTCGGGAGGCTGAGATAGGAGGATAGCAGGTTCGAGGCCAACCTCAGCAACTTATCAAGACTCCATCTCAAAATGAAAAATAAAAAAGGGCTGAAGGAGTAGCTCCGAGGTAGAATGCCCTTGGGTTCAATCCCCAGTACCCCTCCCCCCCACACACAAAATGGTACTTACTCATATAATGGAATAATAGTCAACATAAAGAGAATAAACTTCTGATATACAAAACAACATGGGTTAATCTCAAATTACTTTAGGGCAAATAAGCAAGATTCAAGATATTACATACTGCATGAATCCATTGGCATAAAATCCCAAACAGGCAAAACTCTATAGTGATAGAAATCAGAAAGTGGCTATTCTGTAGTGTGTGTGTGTGGGGGCGGGGACTAGGGATTGATTGGAAAGCAGTTCTAGGAAACTTTCTGTGCTGATGTAATTGTTGTATATTTTGTTTTAGGTGGCAGGTGCACAGATGTGTAAAACTTTCCAAGCTCAATAAACTGGGCACTTTATTTCTATGCATTTTATTATACATTAATCATACCTCAATTTTCAAAATACTTATAATAGCATCAAAAATGTAAATACTTAGGAATAATTCTAATGACAAATATGCAAGACAGCTACATTTAATGTGGTGCCCACCGTAGGGCTTTCAGGAACATCATCCTTGGTAAGTCTACTAAAATGTTTTTGATCTTTTTCTCTCTGTTTCTAAATGTTTTCTTTATGCACATGTGTGTGTGTAAAAATTCTAGTCCTTCATTTTCATCAACCAAAAGAGGATAAACTCAGTCCAAATGCTGTGCAGGAGCTCAATGGTCCCTATTCTTTTTCTTTCTCTTCCTCCTCTCCCTTTCTATTGTATAAACGATGTAAGAGACATTAAAATGTTGCTTTTAAACACAGACTTTGACACCTGGTACATTTTCACTGGCCAATCGTTTGACTTCCTAAGCTTTTAATTATGAATGTGAGCTCTAAACTGTTTCTGTGAAATTGTCTTATGTCAGTCTACCCTATGCAGTTGCTTCAATGAGAAGGACACTTTTGGAATTTTGCCTTAACTAAAGAATGTTGGGGTTTTTTTTCCTCCTATATTTGTATTTGGTATTTAAAATAAGTGAGTCTGATTTTGTCTTTTAAATGGGTATAGTCAAAAGAAAATATTTTCTGTCTTTGACCACCTTTTAATTCATGTAACTTAAGTCTTTGACAAGTAAGTTTAAAATTGCTGGTAAAATTAAAAATATGAGATATCATTAAAAGATAACATTTTTTCCAGGTCAGCCAAGTGGGATTGTATTGCCTGTCCCTATTTGATGTTTAAATTGCAATGTTCATTGTTTTCTGGATTTTAAAAGTAATTACTTAAAGTACTGATTATGGTTAAAGTTGCTCAGCAACAGGAGCCACGGGGACCCCTGCTTCCTGGGTCCTGGGCCCCCCTTCACCTGAGAAATATAGCCCCTGTATGCACCCAGGGACAATCTGTGCAAAGGGAGAGAACGCCCCAGGTGGTCACTTCTGATCTCTTGTCAACTTTGGGCTTTTATCCCCATCTAAGCCATGCAACAGTCTTCCTGAAGCAAATTAATAAAAGACAGGGCAAATTTACAGCAAAATATAACTTTTTTTTAACTGCTGGAAATAAAGGCCTTTCTTTTTTTTTTTTTTTTTTTTCCCGAGCTCATGGATTTTTACCTGAGTTTGTGTGCATATATTTTTTGTTCTGATTTATTTTTTTGTTTTATCTAACCAGAGGCTTTCTAGGTTCCCATCTTTGTGAAGTATTCTTTTTTCTTTCCCCTTCCTATCTTTACTCAGCAGCTATCCAAGGGTTAATTATGTGTTTGAGATCCTAGGAAAAAGGAGATAAACAGTGGTGATTGGGGTGTTTGCCTGCCATGGGAGACAAAGTGGCCACCTGAATAAATGTGATTCAGTGTCAGCCATGGTAGGCTAACCCAGCATTACCAAATGTCCAAGAGGAAGAACTTCGGTAGTTTTTTTTTTCTTCATGTCTGTGTCTAGGACCTGGTTTTACTCTGGGCAATATATGTGTGGCTCTCCTGTCTACTGCCTGTTGATGTATGTTATGTTATAAATGTAGTGTGTCTGTCTACATGGAACCACAAAGTGGCATATTGAATGAGCACTCATAAAATTAAAAACAAGATCAATTGCTTCTGAGTTCACATGACTTAAATAAATCTTAACAACTGAGTAAATCTAATATATGTTCATGAGATTAAAGTAAAAATGTCTTTAAAATTATTAACACATGCCTTTCTTTTTCTTTAGGTAAATAATCAATTGAGATTGTATTTCTATAAGAAGTTCCATGTTCATCGCTTTTAAAGTTTTTTCTTTGGCAGAAAAAGGGTGTTAGGATGTTAAAACATGAATGATGTTTATCCAGTGTGTTAATTTTTAGGAATGATCTATAATTTGTTAAACTAGATAGATGCAAAAAGTAATTGATACTTTAAAATGCTCTTGGCTTCTTAAAATTTACAATAACTTTTCAGTCAAATAAGTGGGCTTCTAAATTGCCAGCATATGGAAAACAATGTTGTGAAACGGCTTTGTTTTTGGGTCATACACTAAAAGGTAACAAAAGCTACCAGAAAGCAGAGTTCAGGTCAATATGCAGTGCTGCACCAATCAGGGCTCAGGTCAGTGTTTGATGCTGTAGCCATAGCTTTGAGGGGCTCAGGTCAATATGTAATTTTGTATACACTGCTTTGATGGGAATAATTGCCTATTTTCTTTTAACTAACTACTCTAAAAACTTAGAGACAATGATTAACACTCCTTGACAATCTTTAGAAAAATTTCATTCCTGCTAAAAGGAGAGGATAAATTGTTGGTCCAGATGTTAAACCTCTAAAGTCTCATTCCCTTACTGGTCATCATTTTAAAAACAAGGAATGGCCACCAGAAAAAAAGTAAACAATGACACTATCTTACAGCTGGATCTGTTGTACAGAAATAAAGTTAGAGATTTAAAGATTCAAAGCTAATGGCATCTAAACAAAATAGGATGGTGATGGCCTTTCCAGGCTTATATTTCTATGTCCTAATTGTATTATAACCATCTTCTTTACGCAAGGATACAAGTGAGACCCTGGGTATTTGGCCCTGCCAGACAAAAATGAGAGTAATCATAAAAAGACATGAGATTACAAGAGGGAGGCCCTTGTAGCCACCATCCATCTGTGGTTAATGAGAGTGCTTTGGGAACTACAGTGTTTTCTTAGTAGGAGGTATAAAAAATATCTAGGGTGCAAACAAGGCTACATGGGACCTCATCCCAATAGCGAGAGGAGCAGCAGCAGGTCGAGAGGCGTGAACCAGGGTGGAGGCAAGACTGGCAACACCTCACGCCTGTACAGACCCTCCCCGGTGGACAGTGAGGCCACTCTCACTAAGTCCACACACACAGGCACCTAGTCGGATGCCCTCGGCTGGGTTTTTAGTTTAGTCACAGAGTGCAAGGAAGGATGGCGACCTTCTAAGCACAATCAAATCACACACACTCTCTCTCTTAGATAGGATCCCAGCAATCCAAAGCAGAAGCTCAATCTCTCCTTACATGTGTTCTCCAAAATTGGGGAAAATTTGACCCCAAAATCCTAAGAAAGAAAGCTCTCATTTTTTTTTCTGCACTCAATTATGGCCACAATACTTGCTGGGGGACAAAAATAATCCTGGCCACCTCAGAAAAGCCTAAACTATAATACCATCTTACAGTTAAATCTATTTTGTAAAAAGGAGGGCAAGTGACGGGAAGTGGCTGGCTTATCTTCAACTGTTCTTTTGTCTTTGAGACTGCCTGGACTTAACCAAAAATTGCAAAGTTAAAACTCATAAGCCATTTTCA
Organism: Graphiurus murinus; assembly: GCA_004027655.1. Classification (NCBI taxonomy): domain Eukaryota; kingdom Metazoa; phylum Chordata; class Mammalia; order Rodentia; family Gliridae; genus Graphiurus; species Graphiurus murinus. The sequence continues at coordinate 30,157 of PVLC010004691.1, read as the reverse complement.
ATAGCTAATCTTAAGAAGAGAAAAAAGAAAAAAGAAAGAAAGACCTTGGCAACTTTTCCATCAACCTTGACCAATATATACAGGCCTTTGAGCTACTGACATCCTCATATGGCCTCACTTAGAGAAACAAACAACTACTTCTAGATCAAACCCTAACATCCTTAAAAAGGGAGCAAGTTTATCAGGGAGCCCAAGAGGTAGGCAACAATTATTATTTATACTGCATATTAAAAGGACTAAAAAAGGCTAAAGTTAAATTCCTCAATTATGGGCAGGTGACAGACATACATCAAGGCCCAAGTAAATCTCCAATGACCTTCCTAAAAAGACTTAATCATGGTTATATTCACTAATCTGACCCTGGAATTGATAGAAGGGGAGGTCATCCTTAGAGATAAATTTCTGACTTAGTCCATACCAGATGTAAGGTAGAGACTCCAAAAACTGGTGTCAGATCCAAAAAAAGTCCACTTTGGATCAACTAACGCAGGCTGCCAATATAGTTTATTATAATAGAGACTTGGAGAAGGAAAAACAAAAGAAAAATACCACAGGGAGATCCTGGCTGCCATGTGTCTAAATGCCAACCCCATGGGAGCCCAGGCTCAGGTCTGCTTCAGGTGTGGAAAGCCAGGTCATTTCAAATAGACTGTCCTCAACCAGGAGGCCACAAATGCCCTCCAAAACCTGCCCACAATGCAAAGGGACCACTGGAAGTCCGAGTGCCCCCAGATCCCTCCACTGAGGGAGTGGAACTAGGGACCTTCCGGATCTGGGGTTCCTGGTTCCACTCCCTCAGTGATGGGCCCCAGGGCCACCTCTCCAGGCTCCCACCTCCTGACGTAAGACTGAGGAAACTTGGGTAACCGTAACAATGGGGTCACAGACTATCAGGTTCCTGGTAGACATGGGTGCCAGGTTTTCTACTTTACTGTTTTATTCCCCAGTCCAAGATCCTTTCATAAAGTTATAGTTTGGGGCATTTGGGGCCAGCCCTTAAAACACCTTTTTAAACAAAATGTAGCCTGCTCCTGGAGTGACCTCCACTTCTCTCATTCCTTCTTAGTAATACCAGAGATGTCAGTCCCACTGTTAGGGAGAGACTAATTCTCCCCTCAGAGCCACCCAGGTGCTAGACAGATGGAAAATCTATGGGGTGAGCCCTTTCCACCAAGCCTGTCCTCATTAAACTAAAAGACCCATCCACCTTTCCTTGACAAAACAATACTCCCTCAGACCATAGGTAAAGGAGGGACTGCTGCCTATTGTAAATCATTTATTAAGCCTCAGCTTATTAATAAAATCTGTCAGTCCTTACAACACTCCTATTCTGGGTGTAAAAAGAAAAAAAAGTTTTAACTCTTTATTTTTTTTATTTTATTTTTTTTTGTGTGTGTGTGGTACTGGGGATTGAACTCAGGGGCATTCTACCTCCGAGCTATACCCCCAGCCCTATTTTTTATTCTTTATTTTGAAACTGAGTCTCACTAAGTTGCGGAGTGCCTCACTAGGTAGCTGAGGCTGGCCACGAACCCGGATCCTGGATCCTCCTTCTCCAGTCTCAGCCTCCGGAATGCTGGGATTACAAGCTTGCGCCACCACGCCCAGCTAGATTTTCTCTTTAAAGTCCAGATCACTGTAAAACTTGGATAGATGATTATAGTTTATTTCTTACTTTGTTAAAGAGTTTATAAAATTGTTTCAAAATGTAGAGTCAAAGAAAAAAATCAAGAAAGGAAAAAAAACAGTATGTAAAGATAAGAGAGAGAGATGTAGAAAGATACATGGGTATGAGAAGTTTTTTGATAAGGAAAGATAAAAGAATGGTTTTAAAAATAGGAAACATCTTGTATGGTAAGGTTTGTCTTAATATTATCCCAAATGAGAACTAGGATAAAATCAAGAGGTTAAAATCAAGTCACAAAGAGTTTTAAGTATGTACACAATGTTTATAAAGAATAAAGTTTATAAAAGGAATATCTCATATGTGATAAAGATGGTTGTATTAAAAATTAGTTAAAAGATTTCCAGTGAGGTTTTTTTTAAGCCCACCTCTCTTGGGGCCCCTCGTTGCCATTCTGCTTAAACTCAGTTTAAACTATGCCTGCTAAATCTTGAAGTCAGTTTTTTTGTTTCCAACAGGCTTAAAGCTATCAGACTTCAAATAGTGCTACAAGTAAAACCCAAGATGAGCATCTACCAGAGCCCCTTGGATAGTTGTGGTGACTCAAGACATCTACCCATCTATTTACCCCAAGACAAGCTGCTTGCATGCACCCTAAAGCTGGGGCCCCATTCCGTCCTCCCTCAGGATGAAAGTAGTCAAAGAGACTTCAGCAACCCTTTTCCCTTGTACAAGTGTATGCAAGTTCATAAAAAGATGGGGGGATGGATGGAGATTGAGCTTGTATTGATTGTTAATAAGTACAGTATTAATTGCTAATAAGAACAAGCTTTCATACTTAGGCAGAACAAGAAAATCCTTTTTTCTGTCTCTAAACTGTCAGGAGCTACAGCTAATATTGACCTTGATCAGCTAAAAGTTGGCTGTTAGCCCAGCAACACTGAATGCTAAGAACACAGACACCTGTACTTTAGAAAAGAATTATATAGACTCTCACAATAGTTTAAACTTACAAGATAAAAAATCAAGCTATATTAACCCAATATTAATTACAAATAACACAAAATAATAAGTCCCAAACCTCCATACTTTAAAAGACTATATTCCTGTGTCTTTCTCTTCTTCATTATAAAACAAGTTTCTAACATAACAAGTAACTTCTAGTGGATAGAGATGAGGAAAATCTAAGAAGCTCACCAAGGACATGGGAAAGTAATGCACACGTTAAACTTTAAGAGTAAGATGAAAAAAGTGGGCTTCTACCATGCAGACCCCCACTTTGCTAAGTAACATATTTTAATCAGTAATATTAGATCTCTCTATCCATGTGAGGACAAACATAGAAGGCTATTTTTAAAAAAGGCTTACACAGCAGAGATAGCTAATGGGCCTGTACCAGCTTTTGGTGGGAAAAGACTATTGGCTAAGCAGGGTTGGAGGAAAAAGATAATGAATACTTATAAAAAAAATGCTAAGTGTTCAGAGACCTCAGTGTCTTACTTTCAAGGCACTCCACTGCATTACCTCTGATGTAGTGCTTTAATTGCTGTCCTCCCCTTTCTATCTGTAATAATAAAACTTTGCATAAGCTTGAAGCAGTGCAGTTCTGGCTACTTTTTTCTAAAACTATCTAAGAACAAGAACTCATGGCAACACCCCAAACTGTTAGATTTAAGACTTCAGAATATTGCTGAAAGATATTAAAGAAGACTGAATAAATAGAACACATTTATAACTTGGAAGTCTCAAAAAAATTTTTTTTTGGTATTGGGGATGGAACCCAGGGGCATTCTACTTCTGAGCTAAATCCTCAGCCTTTTCATTTATTTATCTATTTTAATTTGGTGCATTATAATTATACATTATATTGTGATATAGAGTGACAGACACACATGTGCACACACTCTTGGAGCACTTCCCTCTAAATCCTGCCTCTCTCCCTCCTTCTCCCTATACATGTCTTTGAGACTGGGATTGGTAATTCTGTATATATACATGGCATTATTTCAATCGCTACATTCTTTACATTTTAGTCCCCCCTCAAATCACTACATTGGAATCTCTGCTCTTCTACCTGATGTTACTCTTATTTCTGACTTTCTTTCTAGCTTCCACATATGAGAAAAAAATATACATCTATTTGTTTTGGGGGACTAGCTAATCTCATTTAGCATAATATTCTTGAGTTCCATCCATTTTCCTGCAAATTACAAGATCTTGTTCTTTTTTATGTTTGAGTAAAATTCCATTGTGTGTATATACTATAGTTTTGTGATCCATTCATCTCCTGATGGACACCGAGACTGGTTCCATAATTTGGCTACTGTAAATTGTCTGATATGAATATAGTATCACTATAATATTTTGATTTCAGTTCTGTTGGAAAGATGCCCAGGAGCGCATTTGGTGGTTCCATTCCCAATCTACTGAGAAACCTCCACACCGATCTCCATAGTGGCTGTACTAGTTCGAAGTCCCCGCAATAGTGTGTGAGTTTCTGTTTCCCCACATCCTCACCAGCATTTATTGTTTGTGTTCTTGATGACTGCTATTCTTCCTGACTGGAATTAGATGGAATCTCAGTGTGGTTTTGATTTGCATTTCCCTGATTGCTAAAGATGTTAAATATTTTTTTCATATATTTATTGGAAACTTGTATTTCTTCTTTTGAGAAGTGTCTATTCAGTTCACTTGCCCATTTTTGATTGGGTTATTTGTTTTTTTGTTTTTGTTTTTTTAGTTTGAAGTTTTTAAAGATCTTTTATCTTCTATATATTAGTCCTTTATCAGAGGGGTAGGTGGTGAAGCTCTCCCATTCTGTAGGCTCTCTGTAGATTTTGATGGTTTCCTTTGCTGCACATAAGTTTTTGTAATTTAATACCATTCTATTTATAAATTTTTGTTTTAATTTCCTGAACTTTGGGGGTCTTACTGAGGAAGTTTCTACAGTACCTATGTGTTGGAGAATTTATCCTATGTTTTATTCTAGTAGTTTCAAAGTTTCTGGTCTAATCTCTAGGACTTTGATACATCTTGAGTTGACTCTTGTGTAGGGTGAAATGTTAGAGTTTAATTACATTCTTCTACAGCTAGAGAACCAGTTTTCACCATTTGTTGAAAACGCTGTCTTGTCTAGCATATGCTTGTGGCCCCTTTAGAAAAAAAAAAAGAAAGAAATCAACTGGTTATAAATATGAGGCTTTGTGTCTGAGTCTTTTATTCTGTTCCATTGGTCTATGTGTCTGTTTTTGTGCCAATACCATGCTGTTTTTATTGCTATCACTTTGTAGTATAGTTTGAAATTATGTATTGTGATATCTCCGGCATATTTCTTATTGCTGAATATTGCTTTGGAAATAGGGTCTCTCTAAGTTGCTGAGGCTGGCCTTGAACCTTAAGTCCTCCTGTCTGAGCCTCCCAAGACTGGGATTACAGGTATGAACCACCATGCTTGGAAAAACTAAGTATTTTAAAAATATCCTTTCCCCCAGTTTTTACACTTAATGCAATCCTGATCAAAAGCGTACAAGAACTTTATAGAAATTGACAAGCTGATTTCAAACTGTACACTAACCTGTAACCGTCAAAACAACTTTCCAAAAGAATCTATATTACCTAACTTCAAGATTTATTAGAAAATCAAAGCAATCAAGGCAAATGGTATTGATATAAAGATAGACTTAAAAAAAAAAAAAAAAAAAAAAACAGTTGAACTCCAGGGATAGTGGTACACACCTGTAATCCCAGTACTTGAGAGAGTGAGACAGGAAGATTGCAAGTTTGAGGACAGTCTCAGCTGAAAATTTAGTGAGACCCTCAGAAACTTAGTGAGACCCTGTTTCAAAATGGGAGATAAAATAGGGCTGGGGCTATAGCTTGGAGATAGAATGCCCTGGGTTTAATCTTCAGTACCACAAAAACAAACAAAACAAAAAAATGGAACAAACCAGGTACTGAGGCTCATACCTGTAATCTGGGAAGCTGAAACAAAAGGATCACAGGTTCGAAGTCAGCCTCAGCAATTTAAGGAGGCCCTCAGCAACTCAGCCAGACCTTGCTTCAAAGTAAAAAACAAAAAGGGCTGGAGGTATAGCTCAGAGGTAGAATGCCCCTGGGTTCAATCCTCAGTACAAAAGAAGATGGAACAGAATTAGAAAGTTCCAGAAAAAATAGCATACATATAGCCAATTAATTTTTTTCTCTTATTCCTCTGCTTAGAGTGCACTACCTGTTTCCAAAATCTCTGTCTTCCTGATTGCTGGTGGCCTTCCCAGACTCTGATCTGGCAGCAGCAACAAAGTCTTCCCCATCATATCCTCCTTTCCAACTAACCTGTAACAGTCAAAACAATTTTGCAAAAGAATCTATATTACCAACCATCCTTTAGAACAGAATGGTGATTTCATGACATTTCCCAGTTTTGAGCACCTACTACCAGCTGGCCCCTTTATGGCCACCACTTCAACGAAGCCTTGTAAAAGCACCGGTAGGTGGACGCTCTTTTTACCTCCTTGCCACTTCTAAAGTAGAAAAGAGCAACCTAGCTTGTGGAAGAGGGAGACAGGGTTTGAACTCATCTCTAAGACTCTAAAGCTAAGGCAAATACTTCTCTCAGAACTAGAGTTTTCAAGTCCAAATTGTTCAGTTCTGGACTCCTGAGCCTCCTTACCCAAGGACTCCAGCTTCTAGTCCTTCCTAGCTTCTGGTTCTACCTCAGATTTCCTCTGATCCTTTGCTAAGATATCACCCCTGTCACTTCTTTCACTGTTCTTGGTTTTGCCTTCCATTTAATTCTACTTAGGACTGATTTCTCTACCCAGAGGCCTCTTCTTCTCCAGGCTGATAGCCCCAGCACCTTTTATTAGAAGAGAATAAAAATAGCCAGGCCCAGTGGTGCATACTTGTAAATCCCAATACTTGAGAGGCTGAGACAGGAGGATAACAGATTAGGGACCAGCCTCAACAATTTTGTGAGATCCTCCACAACTTAGTGAGGTCCTGTTTCAAAACAAAAAATAACATAGGGCTGAGGGTGTACTCAGTGGTAGGTGCTCTCCTGGGTTCAAACTCAGGTAAAACACATACATACACACACACACACACACACACACACACACCACACAAAGAGAATGAAAATTATGCCTCAGTTTTTATTTGTTGTTATTTTTTGTTTTTTCTTTACTTCACATAAAGTAAACAGCCCAGGCAAACACAGAGGTTAGGGAGCCCTGGGTTTTCTTTGCAGTTTGGAATCATAAGCTTCTTGAAGATTCTGGGTTTCCCTGTCTAGACTTTGTAATTCAAGATGTAGAGTCAACTTTAATGCACAGGATGTACATTCACAAACATATCAATCACTAAACCGAACATGAAAAGGGGGAGGGGGAAGGGAATGGGGTGGGAATTGGGGAAGGGCTAAGAGACCTGTGTACATGTATGTCTCTACCAGTTTATACCTCACAACAATGTATGATTACAATGCACCAATAAAATAAAATAATAAAAAAGATGTAGAGTCAACCCTGACCTCAAGCCTTCTGTCCCATACCTGGCCTGCCTGGTTCGATGGCCCATCGAGGGTTCGTGCCTGTGGAAATCTTTCCTATTATCTGTGAGACCCAAATGGAAGAGTACTCGGTCTCAGTCCCACCAGTGATGGAGGAGAACTGGCCCTGTCTGGGGACCAATCTGAATATAAGCATTTTCTGTTTCTGTGTGACTGCTCTTCCAGCTCAGGTCTCTCCAGTTATTGTGTTAGAGAGTTAGATTAGAGATGAGCGGGGCAGGGAAGGAATGGGGGAGAAGATTCCGTCAGCTCTCAGGAGTCAGATGAGATTTGCCGCCCAGCTGTAATCATGGTTTTAAACACTGCCCTTCTCCAGAGTTTCACTTAGGCACTCATGAGAAAGTTCCCAACATGGAAACTGCGCAGGTGGAAACAGACAGTGACTTTCCCCAAAAGCACATACCTGAGAGGATTTTTCCTGACAGAATAAAGCTGCCTGTGTTGAGAACTTCCGTATTCCAGAAACAGACCCCTCTGGAGCCTTTCTCTGGAGCAAAACCCCTTTGCCACAGCTTTCTTTCACACTGTGCTCCTACTTCCCTAGATAACCTTATATTTCCCTATTTGTGCTTTTATTTGAATTCTTTCCCTCTGAAGAAGCAAGAATCGAGGAAAAGATAACCACCCTATAAAGAGTCTTACCTCTCTGACTTGTTTCTTTTTTCCTCCTGAGTTCTCCTCAGCCACTCTCTTCTGCAGTCACCTTGGATTCCAGGAACAACAGATCTGATGGATAAATTATCTTGTGGTAAGAGTTGAAATGATGCCCGCCTGACCAATGTTGAGTCAATCATGGACCAGGCCATGCCTGACCGAGACCACGCTTTGACAGCTGTGCAACCTCCCAACCCTTCCCTTTTCTATAAACCTCAAAGTCACTGTCAGCCCCTCGAAGGCAGGGCTCAGGACACAGTTCCCCTTTGTCTTCCCAGGGTGGCTACACTGATTAAAATTCCTTTCCTTTTTTTTTTTTTCCCCCACGATTCCTTTTCCATTTGTTTTCTAGTGGGGAAAGTGGCTGGTTCTGAGTTGTTGGACCCCCCCAGAGTCAAGCCTCTGGCCGAGGACTCTGGTAACAAGTTCACTAACAGTCCACTGTGGACTTTGAGTAATAATGATGCATCAATGTGAGTTTGTCCAGTATAATATACTGCTCTGCAGTAGGATGTTGATAGCGAGTGAGGCTATGCCTATGTGGGAGAAAGGGGCATATGTCACATTTTGCTATCTTCTGCTCAATTTTTATATGCACCTAAAACTGCCACAAGTTCCTTGGCCCTGCTGTGCTCCATGATGTTCTTGCCTCATGTGCATTACAGTACTTCCCTCTCCTCCCCTCCCATCATCAGTTAAATCACCTTCTTTGTTCATCTAACTTTTCTCCTTCTTCATCTAGAGTCCCTCCTATGACTCACTTTCTCTCTAGCTTTTGCATATTAGGGAGAGCATCTGATTTTTTACTTTTTGTGACTGACTAATCTCACTTAGCGTATTTTCCAGTTCCATCCATTTCCCTGAAAATGACATGATTTTGTTCTTTATGGCTGAGTAAAACTCCATTGTGTACATATCTCATGGTTTTGTAATCCATTCATCTGTTGATGGACATCTTGGCTGGTTCCATAGTTTGGCAATTGTGAATTTTGAGGCTATAAACATAGATACACATGCATTAGTCTGGTAGTTTGGTTTCCATTATTTTGGGTAGATACCCAGTAGTATTGCTGGATTATAAGGTGGGTTTATTCCCATTTGTCCGAGGATCCTCCATACTGTTTTCCAAAGCAGTTGCACTAATCTCCAATCCCACCACCAATATACTAGAGTTCCCACTTCTCTATACCCTGGCCAGCATTTGTTGTTTTTAATGACTGCCATTCTAACTGGGGTTAGGTGAAATCTCAAGGTAGTTTTAATTTGCCTCTCTCTGATTGCTAATGATGTTGAAGATTTTTTCATGCATTTATTGACGATTTGTATTTCTTCTTTTGTGAAGTGTCTGTTTAGTTCACTTGCCCATTTTTTGATTGGGTTATTTCTTAGTTGTTTCTTGAATTCTCTGTATATTCTAGGTATTAGTCCTCTATCAGAGGAGTAGTTGGTAAAAATTTTCTCTCATTCTGTGGGCTCTCTGTTGAGGTTCTTGATAGTTTCCTTTGCTGCACAGAAGCTCTTCAGTTTAATGCAATCCCATGTATTAATCTTCCTTTGAATTTCTTGTGTCTTTGGAATCTCACTGAGAAAGATTTTACTTGTGCCTATGAGTTGAAGTGTTGGACCTATGCCCTCTTCAAGTAGCTGCAAGTACCAGAGGGTCTGATTTCCAGGTATTTGGTCCATCTTAAATTGACTCTTGTGCAGGGTGAGAAAGTGGGGTTTGTTTCCATTTTACTGCATATGGTTAACTAGTTTTGCCAACATCATTTATTGAAGATGATGTTGTGTCCCCAGTGTATGTTTTGGGCCCCTTTGTCAAAAATCAATTGGCTGTGTGCAGATTTTTTTTCTGAGTCTTCTATTATGCTCTATTGGTCTATGTGTGTTTTTGTGTCAATGCCATGCTGGTTTTATTACTCTGGCTTTGCAGTATAGTTTGAAGTCAGGACAAAGGAGATTGTTTTGAGTCAGTGTGGGTGGGAGGTATAAAAAAAAGTTCATGCATGTTTTTGCTGGGGAAACCACTGCTGCAAGAAATGACTGTTCCTAAGTGCAGCAGTGTCAGATCTTGAATTTGGAGATCTTTACCTCCCTAGCTAGTAATTACCCTTTAAGACTTTCAAACTATGTAAAATTCTAAACCTCAAAACCTCGTGTTAGGCTTTGAGAGGGAAATAAATGTAGGTGGTGTGAAGCTCAAGATCTCTGAAGAAAGCTCATCTACACAAAAGATTCTAAAGACTGACCTCAGTTTGACCTCATGATTGTAGAGAGATGGAATGTTGAAGGCCGAGAGCCAAAATAGTCTATTCTAGGCCCCTTAATAAAAACCATTTACTTTTATCCTCTGTATCTGAGCTAATGTTCTTGTGACTGTGAGGTAAAACTCTCAGAACATCTAAGCTTAGCAGACCTGTAGGCTAAGCAACCTGGGGCTAAGAATGCTATATGTCTAAATCTATAGGAAAGATCTCCCCTCTTTGCCGTAGCCTGTCTACCTAATGCCCTCACCACTGTGTTGTCTCTTCCATGGCAGAACACACCATTCAGGGTAACCTGAATGCACGTTCCTGGGCAATGGTCACTCATATCTGGCTCAGAATGAACCATTTTCTTATTTCCTTTAAAGCAGTTATTTTAGGTTGACATCATAATCATCTAAGAAAAGTTTGAGAAGAAGTGAGACCGCCACAGGGTGCAAAAGCCACAGACAGGAATGGGCAACAGTAGAAAGGCAGCTTTTGGCATGATCTGACGCACGAGAATCCCAAGGTACTGACCCTGGAACGTATGGAGCGAGGTTTGGTGGCCTTCCTACAGTGCAGAACACCGTGCTGCAAAACATTCCATTTGGATACTGACAAGGGAGGAAAGATCAAGGATTTGGAGGTGTCTGGACACACACAGCTCTCAACTTTTTATTTTAAATAAATTTAGATAATAACCAAAATAAATATTTTTTTTTCTAGTGCTGGGGATTGAACCAAGAGGCATTCTACTTCTGAGCTACACTTCTACCCCCCTTTAAAAATATTTTTGATTTTGGAACAGGGGCTTGCTAAATTGCTAAGGTTGGCGTTGAACCTGCAATCCTCCCATCTCAGCCTTCTAAGTTTGAGATTACAGGTGTGCACCACCTCTCTTGGCTTACAAGTCTTTATAAACATTAGCATATGCCCTCTATTTCAATGTACTCCTTTGAAGGTAGGGTCCCATATTAACCACATGTGAAATAACCAGGGAGTTGAAGGAGTCCTAGTGAGAGTTGGTCTTTGGCTCTCTCTCTCTCTCACACACACACACACACACACACACACACACACACTATATATATATATATATATATATATATATATGTAACATAACTTTAATATATTTAACTTTAATATATATAACTTTAATATATTTATACTTACTTAATATATTTATACTTATTTAACATAATCTATCATTATTTATAATTTTATATTTATTTTATTGTAATATATTTATAATATACATTTATATTATAAATTATAATTTATAATTTAAAATATTTATATATCTTTTATATTTAACATATTATATATGCACACACATATGCAGAGTTGGTTTAATATAAGGATATTAAGTCCTAGTGGATTAAATCCCAAAGATAGCGGGCTTGCCAGTTTCTATATTTAGCCTTCTCCCCCCTCTTTAAGCTAGCCTATAGCTCTTTCTCTCCAACCTAAAATGTCTACCATACCTCAATGATGGGGCTGCATCCTCACCTTGTGCTTAGAAGTATTTGTTATAAATAACTTAGGTGTGGTGCTCTGCATTTGGGGAGATGGTGGGAACACAATCATGCTCAGACCCTTTCACGAAGAGCCAAAGAAAGATAGAGGATGAGATGGTAGAGCTCTCAGGGGAGGGCCAGAAGCCCAAAGCACCAATTCCAAGTGAACCAGGGAAATTCCCAGCCATTGGGCATGGTGGAACACACCAAAGTGATCAAACTTAATCATAGCACAAAAATAGCCACCATCCAGCTGAAGCAGGAGGATGGCAAATCCCAGGCCAGCCTGGGCAACTTAGTGACACCCGGTCTCAAAATAAATAAAAAGGGTTGGCAAGGTAGCTCAGTGGTAGAGTACCCCAGGGTTCCACCTCTAGTACTGCCATAAAAAAAAAAAAAAAAAAGAAAATCTCTGATCTATTTGTGCCAGTCTTAGCACCTGTGTTAGTTGGTTTTCCATCATTGTGGCAAAAATACCTGAGACAATCAACTTGAAAGGAGAAATGATTTATGTTGGTTCACAGTTTCAGAGTGTCACTTCATGATCGCTTGGCTCTGTTGCTTTGAGGTCTGTGGTAATGTAGGATATCATGGCAGATTCCTGTGGCAGAGGAGGCCTGTTTATCTCATGGTAGCCAGGGAGCAGAGGGAGAGGCGAAATGGCCAGGGTCCAATATCCCCTTCAAAGGCATCCTCCCAATGACCTAACTTCCTTCCACAGGGTCAGACTTCCTGAAAGTTCTACCACTTCCCAGTAGTGACAGGCCCATATGCTAAAGTTTTGGTCACCAGCCTTTAGCGTATCAGCCTTCCGGGGCCATTTAAGATCCAAACCATAACAGATTTATAGCTCTAGGAACCCCCCTCTCCCTTCTTTCACACATAAGGTATGGCAGATTACAGAGCTGCCCCCAATGACTCACTCCCCATCCTGTGAGAGAAGCACACTTCTTTACCCCACTGTCTCAATGGCGCAGGGTGTAGCATGGGGCTGTTTGGGCCACTGCATTGCCACCAGCTATTTTTTTCCCTCTATAAAAATGGTGTGTTTCAGGCCCTGGAATAAGAAGACATACGGAGCAAGGTCTCGGCCAACCAGTGGTAACTAGTGGCATGCAACTTCAGTTTAAAGAAAATGTGGTTGTCCTCAACTTCTGAGCCTTGGGAGTTCCTGCAGCACAATCTGTAATAAAAGCTGTAATATGCTGGGGGGAGGAGAAGTCACAAACTCAAAGCTTATGGACAAGCTAAGTAAATGAAGCAGAAATGGTGTGAGACCCTGAGATGGGAGAGCTGTGACAGACAGGTTGGAATTAGCCTCAGGTAGATGCCAGTATTAGACTTAGATATATGAGCTGATATTTAAAAAGCTGTTGATAGGTTAACCACACTAGAGGTTACTATTTACTACCTGAAAGCTCAAGAATAAGAAACATGTAGTTAAAATGTATCAAGACAACTGTTTTCCATAATTGTTTTAGAGTCTTTTAGGAGGAAATCTTTAGAAAGAAAAACCTTCTAAACTTTGGGTCTGGTTTTTGGGTCCTTTCTTAAGAGTGAAGAAAAATTATTTTTTTTCTTTTAAAACTTCTCTCTAAAAATCTTTTGTGTTAACTTCCCAGGCATCGCTATAATCTGCAAAACGGATCAAATCTAATCATAGCATAAAAATAGCCACCATAATAGGTGTTAAAGAGACTCCTATGTGGATGAGGATTAACAAGGGTATCGACTGATTCCACAGGGTGTTTCATTTAATTAATTTTATTGTAACTGGATCAGGTCTGAGCCTGGGGGAAAAGAGCTTTCTTATAGAGAACCGCACATTATAGTAGTTTTAACTGGTTGGATTTTTTCCTAGAGACCTATATATATTTGAGTTTTGTAAGAGCTGACTACATACTTTCAAGATTATATTTCCTGCCAAAGGATTTTATTTTCTGCTCTCATATAATAAAGGAACTACTTGTTCCATATCAACCCTAACATAAAGTTACATAATCCTAGGAATATGGGGGGAAGGAGTCCCCTCTGTACTACTAGTCTCAGGTCCAACAAAGGACACATCACCAACTCTATGAAACACATGGGATTTAATTCAGACTTGATGTCAGACTATGTTTCAGGCCCTTCACTTGATGACAAGCTAATAACAGCAGTAACTGTTTTGTTTTTCTTCTTTATTCACAACTTGATTGTAAATGAGAAAACAGACTGAGTAGATTAACAATGCAACTTGGATCTTCAGTCTTCTCTTTCCAATGCCAATATGGATATACAATACTCTTCACAATATCCTGGACATCCAGTTCTCGCCATTCTTTTGTGCTTGCAGTCTTTTCTAAAAGAAAATCTACTTCCTGGCATTCCATATTATCCCAAAACTACAGGTGGAAAAATGAAACAGATGAAGTGACATCCCAAAACACTGGGGGATGCCAGGCATAGGGGTGCACACTTGTAATCCCAGTACTTAAGAGGTTGAGACAGGAGGATCGCAGGTTTGGGGCCAGCCTCAGCAACTTAGTGAGACCCTGTTTCAAAATAAAAGAAAATAGGGCTGTGGTTGTAGCTTGGACATAGAATGCCCCTGGGTTTGTTCCCCAGCAACACAAAAATAAACAAACAAACACATACATATGTACATACATACACACACACACACACACTGGGGACTATATTAAAAAAAAGACAGTAAGTCACATTTCTTGCTTTAATTCTTCTCTAAATTACCACAGTAAAATATGCAACAAAGTCCAAGAGATTACTGATACTCAATAATGACCTGTGACTTCACATTAATGGGGGCTATCAATAATAAACTGATCAAAGTAACCAGAACAAAGTTCAAATGTAAAAAGTGATTCGCTATTACTCTATTTATACAGTATTAAAACAATCATAACATTTAAACACCCAGAAAACTTGAAGTAATGTCAAATAATAACTGGTAATACTGTAACATCTTGAAGTATCTTCTGATCAAAAACGGATGGAATTTTGTTAGTATAACTTCAGTGAAGTTTTTTTTTAACATACTATTTTTCAAAAATTGGTAATCCATGTAAGATACACACTAAATAGAATTCCACAGTGTTCTTCTGTCATAGACTAATTATCTTACAATTTAGAAACAGCCTCTGAAGAAATTCTAGTCTATAGAACAATATGGTCAATTTGTTTGGCCCTTTTAATTTCATTGGCAACTTCTCCAAAACACGAAAAAAAAAAAAAAAAAAAAAAAACCCACCTCCAATTCCTTTGTAAAATACTTAGTCTTCTACCATCTTTACAGGATCTGATTTGAATTTTGTCAAAAAAAATCACTAGCAAACTGTAGCTACCCAGTCTCTAGTCTATGGGTTCACCCATGTGTTTTGGCTCAGCATGAGCCAGCACACTGAGCTTTCCATGAATTTTCCACAGCACCAACGCTCACACTTTCCACATCGTATCCTGCCTTCTCTAGACTTTTGGTACAGTGTGAGGTTAATAATGGCATGTGGTGTTCCTTAGCATAACCTGCCAAAATGTAATGATTTCCTTTGAAGAAAAGCCATGGGCTGCAATCACACGTCTGAGTTGACAGACATCCAAATGGATTCTATACAAAAAGAAAAGGTTTGTGTCCTCTGGAATATGAATGTCCACTTTTAACAAATTCAAACAGATTCCGACATAAACATCTTCAAATTTGATGGGTTTTACATGACCCATCATCTCATAGATCCTTGGCACCAAATCTCTGGACATTATATAACCCAACCCACTGCAGTAGGGAGGGAACACCTTGAAGGGATACTCCTGGTATGAAATATGAGTTTTTTGGTAAAATCCTCTATAGGAGTAATTATCAATTAGAGGATAACCTGTGAAAAACTTCTCTGAGTGATTTAAGTTTAAAAGATACTTCACTAAATTGCCAGTATTGATGAAAACATCAGTGTCTGTCTTCATAACATATCTGGCATTGGGGCAAAACTCAGTCACCCACCTGAATGCCATAATGGTTTTTAAGGTCAGATTATTATATGTGTCTAAAAAATCTTGTCGTATTATGTCACCATAAAGAAGGTGTTCGTCCTCCAAGGACAATGCTAACATTTTGTCTTCCCTCTCAGCTTGTTGGCCTAATAAGAAAAATGTAAGAACTTCATATCCCCACCAAGACTTTTTTTCACCCCAAGTAACCCTAATGGCCTGTCTGGCTTTCACATCTGAGGGGTGTGAGGTCACCAGGATGACCAGAAATGGATTTTGATGAGAGCAGTTTGAATGCTCTCGAAGCGTGAAGTGAAAGTCTTGTCTGTAAATGGGCTCATACTCATAAAAGTACATCCAGTTCACACGTTCTATCACGTTGTAGTGGGGCAGGCTGAGGTACCACATCACCAGGAAGCTCAGGAGCGAAAGCAGCAGAAGGCTCCATTTGAGGGATCTCAGTAACATCTTACCGGGAAGGGCAGTCAGGAGACTCAGAGCCATACACAGAAGCTGGGAAGCACAGAAGGCACAGGTTCTGGAAGATTTATCAGAGACCAAGTTAGTGTTCCACCAATCCAAGCACGTTTTCAATTGATCCTTAATTATCAATTCTTAGAGAAAGAGTAGGAAAATGAAAGCTCCAAAGCAAAATGAAAAATCCTGACCTGAATTTAATGTCATTTAACTATCAGCAAATGGATACCAACAACCAAAAATGTATTTTAGCTTTTTATATCAAGACTGGGGTTAAAACATATCCTTTAAACATTGTGAAGTGAATACTTCATATTCTACACAAATAACTATTAGTAAATGTGTCCACTGGGAGGACAGAAAGAGATGAATAATGGCGATCTAAAAATTAATCTACAATAAAAACAAACAAAATTTTGTTTTCCTTTACCACTGGTAAACAGTAAAGAATTTAATGCAAGGAGGTGTCTTTCTCAGTTGTGTGATCTGATTCTAGCAAATATGGAATAAGAAAGACTCTGTGGTGACAATTCATGATGGCCTCTGCTGTGGGCAAAGATAAAGGTAGAGACTTCACCTGGAAAGTTAGTCCTTCACACAAACAGGATAAGTACCTCTTGAGTTTTTAAGTGCTCTGACTATGAAATAGCATTGACTTGCCTAAAACACCATCCCAGTCTCCTTTTTACCTCATTAGCTGAACTCAGTGCTCAGTTTGGATAGCAGGTACTTAAAAACCTGTCTTGAGTACTGAATTTTCACATGTTTCTCATTCCAGTCTACTTAGAAATCACATGGCACACCAGAATCATGGGAGGAAATCTTCTAGAACACTTGCTTTTCCCAAGAAACTCTAGCTGAGACAAGGACAGAGAACTGTGTGACTCAGCACCTTCAGACCATGGATGAAGATGAGGCTTCATCCCATGGGGCGTTCCTGTGCCTAAGGCCAATCTAAGGTCACACATGGCTGAGTGTTTACTGGACATCTTCTATATCCACAGAATACACCAGGCACTCAGGAGACCAACCGAAGTTGAGGATGGGAAGTCAGGGAAATCCCAAAGCAACAGTAGATGTGGCCTGAGGATGCAGTAAAGACTGTTACATCACATGCTAAGGAACTGCAGAGTAAGTGACAGATCCAAAACCGAGGAGGCTCCCTCTACATGCACCCTTTCACCTACAGTCATCTGGGTGAGGGGCTCCTGGGAACTCAGAACTTGCTGTGGAGGATGAACCTTAATTTCACTCTGGGAAGGCTGGTCAAAGAAGGGCTTCACCTTGGGTCAACCTCAGGGTCTCTGGACACACAGTTCCTCTCTTCTTTACACACATGAAGAACACGAGATCTCAAGACTCTGCCTCCTCCATCTGGTTGAACTCACCTGCTTCGATTACTTCTGGCCACAGTAATCTTTTCTATCTCTAGAGTTTTTTACATTTTAAGTCACACAATGGAAGAGAATTTTTTCGCAAACACTCTCCAGTGCTTCTTCACTTATAGTCTATTGACCTTGTTGGCAAAGACAATTTTTTTCACCAGTCAAAGTGCAAGATGGAGGGAGGCCCACAGCTGGTGTGCAGTGGACACTGAGGTTTGGTATGCTACTGCATTTGAATAAGGACACAAAGTGTCTTCATCCACCTCCCAGTCTCCTCTATTCCCTAGTAGCCACAAATAGTCCCTGGAAAAACCTGACACAGGATATTCTAAGATAAAAATTATGGATGTGATTAACACCACCATTATTCATTTCCTCCTCACTTGACCACAGACACTGCACCACCTCGGGGACACCATTTGTATCACAGCTACTGAGAACTTGTACATTTATTGTTAACAGTTGTCAGATGTAATTCCATGTCTTCTAACAAATGATGAACATATATTACTGGCATATTACCACAAATTTCAAATAAACAGAAGGAACGCATCCTGAGTGAGGGGTGCCATTTATCATTGCATACAGGTGATGGAGGCCCTGCTAACTCTTCAATAATAGCAAACAAATCTTATTATAAAAGTTATTTTTTATTTTTATTTATTTTTTATTGGTACATTATAATCATACATCTTTGTTAGGTACCAGTTCATAAAGGCATACATGCACACATTTCTCATTTAACCCTTCCCCAATTCCTACCCCATTCCCTCCTCCTCCCTCCTTCTCAAGTTCAGTTTAGTGACTGACTTTGATGTGTTCATGAAAGTACATCATGCTCATTAGGGTGTTCCCCCCTCCTCCCATCACCTTCCGTTAAGTCAAATTCTTTGCTCACTTAAGGATTCTCCTTCTTTATCTGGAGTCCCTCTTATGCCCCATTTTCTCACTAGCTTCCACATATTAGGGAGAGCATACAATTTTTTACTTTTTGTGATTGACTAATCTCACTTAACATAATGTTTTCCAGTTGCATCCATTTCCCTGCATATAACATGATTTTGTTCTTCTTTATGGCTGAGTAAAAGTCCTTTGTTTACATATCCCATAGTTTTATAATCCATTCATCTCTTGATGGACATCTTGACTGGTTCCATAGTTTGGCAATTGTGAACTGTGCAGCTATAAACATAGATACACATGCGTTTGTCTGATAGTTTGGTTTCCTTTCTTTTGGGTAGATACCCAGAAGTGGTATTGCTGGGTCATATGGTAGGTTCATTCCCATACGTCTGAGGATCCTCCATATTGTTTTCCAAAGTGGTTGCACTAATTTGCAATCCCACCAGCAATGTATTAGGGTTCCCACTTCTCCACACCCTCGCCAGCATTAGTTGTTGTTTTTTTGATGATTGCCATTCTGATTGGGGTTAGGTAAAATCTCAGGGTAGTTTTGAATTGCATCTCTCTGATTGCTAATGATGTAGAACATTTCCTTATACATTTATTGGCCATTTGTATTTCTTCTGTGAAGTGTCTATTTAGATCTTTTGCCCATTTTTTGGTTGGGTTATTTGTTTTCTTAGCTGTGAGTTTCTTGAGTTCTCTGTATATCCTAGATATTAGTCGTCTATCAGGGTAGCTGGCAAAAATTTTCTCCCACTCTGTGGGCTCTGTTGAGGTTCTTGATAGTTTCCTTTGCTGCACAGAAGCTCTTCAGTTTAATGCAATCCCATGTATTGATCTTCCTTTGACTTGCTTATGCTTTTGGGGTCTTGTTGAGAAAGTTTTTACCTGTGCCTATGTATTGTAGTGTTGGCCCTATGCCCTCTTCAAGTAGCTACAAGGTGTCTGGCCTGACTTCCAGGTCTTTGATCCACCTTGAGTTAACTTTTGTGCAGGGTGAGAAAGTGGAGTTCATTTCCATTTCCCTGCATATGGTTAACCAGTTTTGCCAATACCATTTGTTAAAGAGGCTATCTTTTTTCCAGTATATATTTTTGGCTCCTTTGTCAAAAATCAGTTGACTGTAAGTCTGTGAGTCTGTTTCTGAGTCTTCTATTCTGCTCCATTGGTCCGTGTGTCTGTTTTTTGTGCCAATACCAAGCTGTTTTTATTACTGTGGCTTTGTAGTAGAGTTTGAAGTCAGGTATTGTGATACCTCCTGCATGGTTCTTATTACTAAGAACTACTTTGGCTATCCTGGGCTTTTTGTTGTTCCAAATGAATTTAAGGACTGATTTTTCTGTGAGGAGTGACCTTGGTAATTTCATGGGTATTGCATTGTATCTGTAGATCAGTTTTGGGAGGATGGCCATTTTGATATTTATTTTGCCTATCCAAAAACAAGGAAGATCTTTCCATCTTCTAAAGTCTTCATCGATTTCTTTTTTCAACATTTTGTAGTTTTCCTTATAGAGGTCTTTTACCTCCTTGGTTAGGTTTATCCCAAAGTATTTTATTTTTCGGGGTGCTGTTGTGAGTGGAATTGTTTTCTGGATTTCTTTTTCGGTGGATTTATGGTTGGCATACAGGAAAGCTTCTGATTTTTTAAGATTGATTTTGTTTTTGTTTTTAATTTTTATTTTTATTCATACATTGTAAGCATACATCTTTGTTAGGTACAAATTGATAACGATATATGTGCTCACAATTCTCACTTGACCCCTTCCCCAAATTCCCACCCCGCTCCCTTGCCCTCCTCCCTCTCAAGTTCAGTTTAGTGAGTGACCCTGATATACATTAGTCTGCCACCCCACTCCAACCCCTTCAGTTAAATCAACTTATTTGCTTTCGAGGATCTCTCATTTTTCATCTGGAGACCCTCTTATGCCCCATCATCGCCCTAGCATCCGCATATTAGGGAGAACATATGCTTCTTTACGCTTTGTGACTGGCTAATCTCACTTAACATAATGTTTTCCAGTTGCATCCATTTCCCTGCAAAGAACATGATTTTGTTCTTCTTTATGGCTGAGTAAAATTCCATTGTGTACATATCCCATAGTTTTGTAATCCATTCATCTATCGATGGACACCTTGGCTGCTTCCATAGTTTGGCTATTGTAAATCGTGCAGCTATAAACATAGATATACATAAGTCGGTCTGATAGTTTGGTTTCCATTCTTTTGGGTAGATAACCAGAAGTGGTATTGCTGGATCATATGGTAGGTTCATTCCCATACGTCTGAGGATCCTCCATACTGTTTTCCAAAGTGGTTGCACTAGTTTGCAATCCCACCAACAGTGTATTAGAGTTCCCACTTCTCCACATCCTCGCCAGCAGGTGTTGTTGTTCGTGTTTTTTATGATTGCCATTCTGACTGGAGTTAGGTGAAATCTCAGGGTAGTTTTGATTTGCATCTCTCTGATTGCTAATGATGTGGAACATTTCCTCATACATTTATTGGCCATTTGTATTTCTTCTTTTGTGAAGTGTCTATTTACATCCTTTGCCTGCTTTTTTTTTTTTGTGTGTGCGGTACTGGGGGTTGAACTCAGGGGCATTCTACCTCCGAGCTTTCCCCCCCACCCCTATTTTTTATTCTTTATTTTGAAACTGAGTCTCACTAAGTTGTGGAGTGTCTCACTAGGTAGCTGAGGCTGGCCGAGAACCCGAATCCTCCGGTCTCAGCCTCCCGAATGCTGGGATTACAAGCGTGTGCCACCATGCCCGGCTCCCTTTGCCCATTTTTTGATTGGGTTATTTGCTTTCTTAGCTGTGATTTTCTTGAGTTCTTTGTATATCCTAGATATTAGACCTCTATCCGAAGAGTAACTGGCAAAAATCTTCTCCCACTCTGTAGGCTCTCTATTTAGGTTCTTGATAGTTTCCTTTGCTGCACAAAAGCTCTTCAGTTTAATGCAATCCCATGTATTGATCTTCCTGAGGGTTGCCTGTGCTTTTGAGGTCTTGTTGAGAAAGTTTTTACCTGTGCCTATGTGTTCAAGTGTTGGTCCTATGCCCTCTTCAAGTAGCTGCAAGGTCTCTGACCTAACTTCCAGGTCTTTGATCCACCTTGAGTTGACTCTTGTGCAGGGTGAGAAAGTGGGATTTATTTCCAGTTTCCTGCATATGGTTAACCAGTTTTGCCAATACCATTTGTTAAAGAGGCTATCTTTTTTCCAGTATATATTTTTGGCTCCTTTGTCAAAAATCAGTTGACTGTAAGTCTGTGAGTCTGTTTCTGAGTCTTCTATTCTGCTCCATTGGTCCGTGTGTCTGTTTTTGTGCCAATACCAAGCTGTTTTTATTACTGTGGCTTTGTAGTAGAGTTTGAAGTCAGGTATTGTGATGCCTCCTGCATGGTTCTTGTTGCTAAGAACTACTTTGGCTATCCTGGGCTTTTTGTTGTTCCAAATGAATTTAAGGACTAATTTTTCTATGTCTGTGAGGAATGCCCTTGGTAATTTCATGGATATTGCATTGAATTTGTAGATCAGTTTTGGGAGGATGGCCATTTTGATGATATTTATTCTGCCTATCCAAGAGCATGGTAGATCCTTCTATCTTCTAAGGTCTTCATCAATTTCTTCAACTTTTTGTAGTTTTCCTTATAGAGGTCTTTTACCTCCTTGGTTAGGTTTATCCCTAAGTATTTTATTTTTTGGGGTGCTATTGAGAGTGGAATTGTTTTCTGGATTTCTTTTTCGGTGGATTTATGGTTGGCATACAGGAAAGCTTCTGATTATTTAAGATTGATTTTGTTTATTTTTTCAAGAAATCAGCTCTTGGTTTTGTTGATTTTCTGTATTGTGTTTTATTCTCTACTTCATTGATTTCTGCTCTAACTTTCATAATTTCCTGTCTTCTACTGGCTTGGGGGTTAGACTGTTCTTATTTTTCAAGGACTTTGAATTGTGTCATTAGGTTATTTATTTGGTGATTTTCCGTTCTTATGTGGGAACTCAAGTGTTATAAATTTTCCTCTTAGTATTGCCTTCAAGGTTTCCCAGAGGTTTTGATATGTTGTGTCTGCTTTCATTGGTTTCTAGGAATTTTTTAATTTCTCCCCTTAGTTCTTCTATGATCCAATCCTCGTTCAGTAGTGTGGTTGCCAGTCTCCATGTGTTTACATGGTTACTCTGGGGCTTCTTAGAGTTGATTTCTAGTTTCACTCCATTGTGGTCTGGAAGGACATAGGGAATTATGTTACATTTTTTGAATTTGCCAGTGCTCTCTTTGTGGCCCAGAATGTGATCTATTTTGGAGAAGGTTCCATGCGCTGTTGAGAAAAATGTGAATTCAGCTGTAGCTGGTGAAATATTCTGTATGTGTCTAACAGGTCCATTTGGTTTAAGGTATTATTTAGGTCCGAAGCATCTTTACTGACCTTTTGTTTAGAAGATTGGTCTAGTGATGTGAGAGGAGTATTGAAGTCTCCTAGTATTAGTGTATTGGGATCTATGTGTGACTTTATGTCTTGAAGAGTTTATGAAAGTGGCTGTACCTATGTTAGGGGCATAGATGTTGATAATTGTTATTTCCTCTTGCTGGATTGTTCCTTTTATTAGTAAAAAATGACCTGCTTTGTCTCTTCTGATAAGCTTAGGCTTGAAATCTAATTTATCTGATATCATAGTTGCTATTCCTGCTCGTCTTCGAGTTCCATTGGCATGGATTACCTTACTCCAGCCTTTCACCTTTAGTTTGTGGGAATCTTTGCTTGTAAGGTTTCTTGCAGGCAGCATATAGATGGATTCTGGGTTTTAATCCATTTTGCCACCTTGTGCCTTTTTACTGGGGAGTTGAGACCATTTTATTGAGAGATGATTTTTAATTCCTAACATTTTGAGTTTTGACTTCTGTTTGTAGTAGTGTTTGTTCTTCTTTGCTTAGTTGTTGGCTACCAGAAATGATTGTTTCTCTGGTTCTGACCTTTACTTGTTAGTTCTTCTTTGTAGTTAATCTCTGAGTATTTTCTCTAGTGCTGGTTTGGAAGACATAAATGCTTTCAGTTTCTGTTTGTCATGGAAGGCTTTTCTATCCTAGTCAATTTCGAGAGAGTTTTGCTGGGTAAGAGAATCTTGGCTGCAAGTTATTTTCTTTCAGAGTTTGGAATATATTACTCCAGCCCCTCCTGGCTTTCATGACTTGGTTTAGGAGGTCTGGAGTGATTCTAATTGGTTTGCTTCTAAATGTCACTTGGTCTTTTACTTTTGTTGCTTTTAGAATTCTCTCCTTACCCTCTACATTAGGCAGCTTGATTATTATGTGGCACGGTGAACCTCTTCTTTAGTCTTGTCTAAAGGGGGTTCTATATGTTTCCTGTACCTGTGTGTCAACTTCTTTTTCTATGTTTGGAAAATTCTCTAATATTACTTCTTTGAAAAGGTTGTTTATTCCATTAGTTTTAACTTCTAATCCCTCTTCTATGCCTATTATTCTTAGGTTAGCTCTTTTAAAGTTGGCCCAGATCTCATCACTGTTCAATTCATATTGTTGAATTTTTTTTTTTTAGATTATGTACAATGGATTCATTTTTGGAATGGTCATCTTCTAAGAGTGATATTCTATTTTCCATGTGGTCTAATCTACTGTTAATAGTTTATATTGATGCCTTCACTTCTATTATTGCATCTTTCACATCCTTCACTTCTCTCAAGACTTCTCTATGATTCCTGCTCAGGGTGTCAGAATTTTTATTTGTTCCTTTATTTCTTTCAGCTCTCTCTGCATTCTTTCTGGAAGTTTTGTATCGTTTCTACTATTAAAGATCTGAATTGTTCTTCTGGTAATCTCTGCTATTCAGTGTTGTTGAGTTCTGTTATTGTGGGACTGTGTTGACTCATTGTTTCTTTGCTATTTTACTTCCTAGGATTTCCTTCTTCTTACATTTGTATCTTTGCTTCTCTTGCAAGCTTTCTCTGAATTTATAGGTTTCTTATTTTTATTTTCTTTCTGTGACTGGTATCTTGTACTTAGTTGCAATTACTTTGAGACTTCTTCTGCCCACTCTATTGGTGCCTTTGGTGGGTTTCAGGTGTTGACTTCTAGGGTCTAACAAAAGCTAATAAGGCAACCAATCGTCCAAACAAACATAGATAAATCAAAGCAATGCAAAACGAAACAGAGTAAAAACAAAACAAAAAATCCAAAAAACAACAACAAGGAACAAAATAAAAAACTTTGCAGGCAAAGTTGTAAGAACAGTACTCATTTGGCCTCTGTAGACCTTTTGGGTAGATCCCCGCTGCTGTGGGCGGCTGGCAAAATGGCAGCTGCCACTGCCACACACGCGCCAGCTCCTCGGTTCTTCCTGGTCTGTTTCCTGGGTTCTGATCAGCTGCTTTTGTAGCTTTGTTCACTTTTTAGCTGCTTTTCTTTTCTTTCCTTCCATCAAGAAGCTGCTTTTGCAGCAGTTTTGATTCAAGCTCCGCAGTGCAGTTGATCACTGCTCCGCCTCTGGAGGGAGAGGTGAGCTGGGGTGGCCCCACACAGGCTTTCACTGGTCATACCATGTGTTCCAGTCACTGTCGAAGGTGCCCAAATATGCCGCCTGGTTAGGATGTGGAGTGGCTTATTCCACCTCTAGTCACTGGAAATGCAGAAGGTCGTTAGATATTTCAGGGTTAGTAGATCCCCGCTGGGTGGCTGGCTCAATGACAGCCGCCACTCTGCACGATGTGGCACCACTGACACGCAGATGGGCTCCTTTGCTCTCCCTGGTCGGCTTTCTTGGGTTCTGTTCAGTTGTACTTCAGTTTTCGTAGCTCAGTTCACTTTTTTGTTGCTTTTCTTCTTCTGTCAAGAAGCTGCTGTTAATGGCAGATTTGAATCAAGCTCACAGCGCCTGATGAGAAGTGTTTCATCTTCCCAGAAGTCTACAAAAGTTATTTCTATATATCCTATAAGTCATGGTTTCTAAATGTGTAAATGTGATGATAGTTATGATGTCTATTGTGTAAACTACTGAGTCCAAAAGTGGGAAAGATCTTAAATCATTGGCCAAAATAGACTTTAGGTGCCCTACAATACAACTGGCTCTAAAAGCAGACGGACTAGAGCTCACACTTGAATTCTGTCCTTCACCAACCAGGGCAAGGGGGTATGTTATGACTCTTTGAGCCCCAGTTTCTAGCCTCCACACAGAAGGCATCGATGCAGTGCAAATTAGTGATCATGTATGCAAAGCATCTAGCCTGTGTCAGGTATTCAGCAAACAGAGGCTGATCACCAGCTATGGTTCCACCCTTGGCATTTATTCCATCATATCTGTGTTCTCTAAACTGATTTTTATTGTCAAAAGGGATTATCCTAGCTGGATGTGGTAGCTCACACCTGTAATCCCAGTACTTGGGAGGCTGAGATATGAGGATTTCAGATTTGGGGACCACCTCAGTCAGTGGTAAGAGTCTCAGCAACCTAGCAAGACCTTGTTTCAAAATAAAAAATAAAATAATATAGGGCTGGGGTCATAGTTCAGAGATAGAATGCCCCCGTGTTCAATCCCTAGTAGTAAAAAAGAAATTACCCTAAAGAAATAATCTTGATGAATTTTTACTATGTGAAAAAAAAACATTTCAGATCAATAAATACATTTCTATTTCTTACCTTCTCCTTGATTTATTTCTCCTGAGTGAAAAACCTTCAGTTTCACCAATTGAACCATCCACCAGTATGTAGTTGCCAAAAATAATTCCTGAAATTTCTGCAAGATGTGTAAGAAAACAGCATTTACCTATGAGTCAGGGGGTTAGGAGTCAAAGAAGGAAAGGGAAAAGATTGTTCACTCCCCATTCCTTTCTCTAAACTAAGAACATATGTTGAAATGTAAAGTTAAATAACTACTGCTTTTCCATAGAATTCATAGTTCATATGGCATCATCATGGAAAAAGTACACTTGGTATTAAAAAACAGTACAGATTCATGACTTAAAAGCACACATCTAGTCAGACATGGTGGCTCATGCCTGTAATTCTAGTACTTGGGAGGCTGAGACAGGAGGATCGTAGGTTCAAGGACAGCCTCAACAATGTAGTGAGACTCTTAACAAACCTATCAAGACACTGTTTCAAAAACAAAACAAAGGGCTGGGGGGTGTAACACCCCTGGGTTCAATCCCTAGTATTATACACAATAACCAAAAAAACATACATCTAAGGGTTAGGGATGTAGCTCAGTATGCAAGGCCCTGGCTTTGCTCTCTAGCACTGAAGAAAAACACACATGTATCTAAGTTCTCTGATCACCTCGTACCTTATGTATGTCCTACCACAGCTCTACTTCTCTTGATTAAAAACCTGGGTTACTAAAAGAAGTGAAACAGGAAACTCTGCTGGTATCACTCTCTTTAATTCTCTGTTGCACACACATATTCACAGAAGTCAGCCCTGATATGCAAATGCCAATCACCCTCCTTGGCCCACTTCTGCCTCCCAACTGACCTGTCTCCTCTCTTGAGAACTCAAGGTACACACATAAGGCAACACAGGCAGTGTTGTGCCATATCACTACTTGCTGCAATGATGTTGGCCCACTGGTCACGTTTAAAAAATCAAAGGAGGATGTGAAAAACACGGAAGCACTGACATATTTTTTTTTTTATACCAAAAAATACTTCATGGGGATTAAAGATACAAAGATGGGAGAACAATGAACCTATGCAAACACTAAAATATGGATGAACATTTTAATAATCTTGAAGTGAAAAGACATTTCAATTACTCCACTGTTAAAGAAAATAACCCAGACATCATAAAGGAAAATGTAATTAAATATTTCAAAAAATTCTTAAAGTTGAAAAGTACAAATGAAACCAAGACTGAAAAACTTAAAAATTGTGGGAAAAATACCTGAGATAGTAATGACAGAATTTATAAGCCCAACAAAAAACATATTCTTACAAATTAAGAAGAAAATGAGAATAAACGGCCAAAATGCCAATTCAAAAAATAGAGATTAGAAATAAAATTTTAAGAAAAGATGCCTGTTAGCAGGGGAAGGTGGCGCATGCTTATAATCTCAGTACTTGGGAGGTTGAGACATGGGGACCACAGCTTCACGGCCAGCATCAGCAACTTGTGAGATCTTCTGCAACTCAGAGAGACCCTGTTTCAAAATAAAGAATAAAGTAGGGCTAGGGGTGTATCTTGGAGGTAGAATGCTCCTGGATTCCATCCCCAGTACCACACACACACAAAAGAAAAAGATACTTGTTATAGTTTGGATCTTGAAGGTCCCCAGCCTGAGGCACTACGTGGAGGTGGTTGCACCTTTTAGCAGGTTGTGGGGGTGTGCCTCTGAAGAGGATATTGGATCCCATCCCCTCTGTCCTTCCACTTGCTTCCCAGCCACCAAGAAGTACTTACCAACCACTGACCAGGAACTGAAACTCTGAGTCAACATACATCTTCCCTCCTTACAAGTTATTTTGTTAGTGATGGAAAGCTAACACAACATTCAAACTCACAAGCAGAAATATTCTTGCAAAAATCTCAAACTAGCAAATTAAGAAAAAAATCCCAATACTATATTGTGTATGTGAAGGGGAAAGGGCATTCCTTGGGCATTCTTATGTACTTTGTTGGGAGGGGTAATTTAAAAGCATTTATCAAATATTTAAATTTTTAAAAATTTTAATTGATATAATATTCATGTTTATTTAAGGCATGCAGTGTTGTAATTCAGAAAATTTATACAATGTGTCATGATCAGGGTAACTGGTATTTCTATCTCCTCAAATATAATTTCTATGGGCTGGTAACCTCCAAATGCGTCTTCTCCATTTATTTTGAAATATATAATTGAACTATATTCTCTCTACTATGCTATGGACATTAGAACTGCTTCCCCTTTCCAACTATACCTAGGTACCCATTATCCACCCTTGTTCTATTCTCTACCCTCCTACCCCTCCTATTTTCTAATGACTTCTATTATACTCTCTACTGCTATGTGATCTACTTCTTTAGCTTCCACTAATGAGTAAGAACATGCAGTATCTGTCTTTCTATGCCTGGCTCATTTCACCTAATACAATGTTCTCCAATTCCATTAATGTTGTCTAAAATGACAGGATTTCATCCTTTTTATGGCCTGTTACATGATTCCTTTTGAAAGATGGAAAGATTGATTTTGTATCCGGACACCTTACTGAATTTGTTGATCAATTCTATGAGTTTTTTGGTTGAGTTTGTTGGGTCTTCTAAGTATAGTATCATGTCATCTGCAAAAAGGGATAGTTTTAGTTCTTCTTTCCCTATTTTTACCCCTTTGATTTCTTTCTCTTGCCCTACTGCTCTGGCTAGAGTCTCGAGTACTATATTAAACAGAAGAGGTGATAATGGACATCCTTGTCTTGTTCCTGTCTTTAGTGGGAACTCTTGCAGTTTTTCTCCATTTAATATGATGCTGGCTGTGGGCCTATTGCATATTGCCTCTATGATTTTGAGGTATGTTCCTTCTATTCCAATTCTCTGTAGTGCCTTTAGCATGAATGGGTGTTGGATCTTGTCAAATGCTTTTCAGCATCAATTAAGATGATTATGTGATTTTTGTCTTTGAGTCTGTTTACATGGTGAATTACGTGTATTATTTTTCGTATGTTGAACCAAATCAATCTTAAAAACTCAGAAGCCTTTCTATATACCAACCATAAGTCAACCGAAAAAGAAATCCAGAAAGCAATTCCACTCACAATAGCACCCCCAAAAATAAAATACTTTGGGATAAACCTAACCAAGGAGGTAAAAGACCTCTATAAGGAAAACTACAAAATGTTGAAAAAAGAAATCGATGAAGACTTTAGAAGATGGAAAGATCTTCCTTGTTCTTGGATAGGCAAAATAAATATCAAAATGGCCATCCTCCCAAAACTGATCTACAGATACAATGCAATACCCATGAAATTACCAAGGTCACTCCTCACAGAAAAATCAGTCCTTAAATTCATTTGGAACAACAAAAAGCCCAGGATAGCCAAAGTAGTTCTTAGTAATAAGAACCATACAGGAGGTATCACAATACCTGACTTCAAACTCTACTACAAAGCCACAGTAATAAAAACAGCTTGGTATTGGCACAAAAAACAGACACACGGACCAATGGAGCAGAATAGAAGACTCAGAAACAGACTCACAGACTTAGTCAACTGATTTTTGACAAAGGAGCCAAAAATATATACTGGAAAAAAGATAGCCTCTTTAACAAATGGTATTGGCAAAACTGGTTAACCATATGCAGGAAACTGGAAATAAACCCCACTTTCTCACCCTGCACAAGAGTCAACTCAAGGTCAAAGATCAAGGATCTGGAAGTCAGACCAAAGACCTTGCAGCTACTTGAAGAGGGCATAGGACCAACACTTGAACACATAGGCACAGGTAAAAACTTTCTCAACAGACCCCAAAAGCACAAGCAGGTCAAAGAACGATCAATACATGGGATTGCATTAAACTGAAGAGCTTCTGCACAGCAAAGGAAACTATCAAGAACCTAAACAGAGAGCCTACAGAGTGGGAGAAGATTTTTGCCAGTTACACTTCAGATAGAGGTCTAATATCTCGGATATACAAAGAACTCAAGAAAATCGCAACTAAGAAAGCAAATAACCCAATCAAAAAATGGGCAAAGGATCTAAATAGACACTTCACAAAAGAAGAAATACAAATGGCCAATAAATGTATGAGGAAATGTTCCACATCATTGGCAATCAGGGAGATGCAAATCAAAACTACCCTGAGATTTCACCTAACTCCAGTCAG
>PVLC010004690.1:0-82841 GCA_004027655.1 Graphiurus murinus | reverse complement strand
GAGGACTTTCATCTTTTACTTTTTCCTTTATTTAAATATGGACATATGAATGGATAAAGAAAATGTGGTGTATGTGTATATACACACCATGAAATTTTACTCGGTCATAAAGGACAAAATTATGTCATTTGCAGGAAAGGAAAATGGATAGAACTGGAGAATATTGTGCTAAGTGAGATTAGTCAAGCTCATAAAGTCAAAGGTGATATGTTTTCTCTCCTATGTGAAAGCTGGAGAGACAATAAGAAACATAGGGACTTTGAATAAGAGAGAGAGAGAGAGAGAGAGAGAGAGAGAGATTTGTAGAGTAATTAAAAAGGACTAGGGTAAATTTAGGAAGGGAATGAAGTAAGAAGTAAATCCAGGCATGGTGGCACACGTTTGTAATCCCAGTACTTGGGAGGCTGAGACTGGAGGATCCGGGTTCACAGCCAGCCACAGCTACTTAGTGAGGCCCTCCGCAACTTAATGAGACCCTGTTTCAAAAGAAAGAATAAAAATTAGGGCTGAGGATGAAGCTCAGAGGTAGAGAGGTAGAATGCCCCTGGGTTCCATCCCCAGTACTGCAAACAGAAAAAAAAAAAAAGTAAGAAGTAGTAAACAGTTCAAGTAATGCTATGGCCATGTGAATGTATTAATCTCACTAAATTGTGTGGGGAGGTAGCAGAGGGGGGCAGGTAAGATGTGAAGGGAAACACACAAAGAGATTTGGGCATGTATTTTTTAATATATTGAAATTCACTATGATGTGTAATTTCAATGCACTAAAATAAATTTTAAAATGTAGCATATATCTGCAAAAATCATCATTCTATTTTTACTTGTAATTTTAATTTAGCTAGGTCCATAATTACAGTTAGGTAATCTTTGCCTCCTACCCCTGAATTTTGGATTCATTCTAGCTTTGTCTTCTAGCTTCTAACATGGATTTTAAAAACTCAGATCCCATCCTGACCCTTTTATGTGAAGCATGCTTATTCTCTCCATAAGGATGTTTGGAATCTTCTTTCTGTTCTTGGTATAAAATTTCATAAGGGTATTATAGCATGTGGCTGTTGTTAGAGTGTGTGTATATTTATCTATTATGCTGATAATTTGGTGGATCTTTTGAGTCTCAAAACTTAAGTCCTTTAGCTCTAGGAAATATTCTTGAAGTGGTTTAAATTTTCTATTTTTTCTGTTCTCTCTTTATGGAACTTCCAGGATAGAGATATTGAGCCTCTTCCTTTAGTTTTGCAATTTTCCTTTTTCATTGCATTTTCTTTCCCTCTCTGTAAGTCTTGTTCTACTATTAACACTTCAGTTGAGTCTTATATTCTTGTTATCATAGTAACTCATAAGAGCTCTTCATTTCATAAGCATTCCTCTTTTAAAAATTATCTCATGGTCTTGAAAAAGAATATTTCTCTTTTGTAGCAAACTATTCACTTATCATTTTGAGAAGAAAGACTCTTTAATTTTTCTTTTAATTCTCTGCAGGATTCAGTTTCCTTCATATTGTGCTCAATTTTGTTGTTCTCTGAATTTCAGCACAGAAATAGTCTCAGAGCTGGTGATCCTTGAGTCCTCTCATTTGAATAGTGGGAAAGAGAAAATCGATTTGAAACTTAGCTTTGAAGTGTGATTTGTCAAAGGAAGTCTCAGTGTCGGGTGATTCGTCTGGGCAGTTGTGTTGGTGAATGCAAAACGTCATTATTTTGCTTCTTTTCTTTATTGGCTGCATTGCTCAGAGCTGTCTTTTCCAACTCTTCCCTAGAAGGTGAACATTCTGCACTTTGTATGTGAGAAAAACAGCTAAGGAATCAACCATTTTGTGTTTCGAGATATTTATATAACTTCACTTTCTCCTCCTTTTTTCAGAATGATGGCCCTAGCCCACTGTCCCCTAGTATTCAATAGAAAGAAAAAAGTTGTTGTTTTTTTTCTATCAGAAAAAGAGTAGCCTTCCAATTTTCTATTGCAGGAGGGTTAACTTGACAGTTAACTACTTCATATGCAGCTTCCTATTTGGGGTACCACCTTCATCCTCACTTTCAGGAGTATATAGAATGACTAATCCTCAAGTTTCTGTTGTTGTAAAGTGTACATTAAGTTGCTTCTTAGTCTCTTCCATGACAGCTTAGTAATTAACTTTGTGTTGCTTACCACTGGCTCATCTGATTCCTAGTGTCAGAGCTACTCTTTCCTTTCCAAAGACTAAGGTCTTTGTTCTTGCTACTCATTTGTTGTCATTCTATTAAGTTCTGCTGAAAAAATAGAGACAAAAGTGTGTGTTCAATGTGCCACCTTATTTGTAAATATGAGTATTATTTTTAAACTTGTTTAGGCTGTAAACTCTTTCAAAAGCACATGTTATATAAAAGATTAAGATGTAAAAAGATATAAGTAAGGTTCATTTTGGGGGATGAGGTAGGGACATACTTTGCTTTATATATCAACAACCCCTACCTTTTTCTTTACCATATCTAAAAGTCTCCACTGAGATGAATATAATTTATATATTCTAAATCAGTTATCATCATAAGTAAGTGAAAGGATGACTCATAGTCTTAAAGAATTTACAATTCAGTAGCACTAGAAGAGTAAGCATAGATATGTTTATAATATATGATAGAGTAATATTAAGTTGCAGTGAAAGATATGTTTATAATATATGATGATAGAGCAATACTAAGTTGTATTGCAAGTGAATAATAAGTGATAAGGTATTTTAATTCTTATGACTATGAACAATAATATATGATATCATATGTTAGGGGTATTTATAATAATAATGAGGAAACAGCTGCCTATATAAAATTTTTTTATCCTTTGCATTGTACTAGTATGTGTATATATAAATATGTATGTGCTTATATAGAGAGATATAGTAACAATATATTTTATGTTGTAATATATATGATTTATATGTATCTATGTATATGACAGTTATGTTATCAATACAGATATAAATTTAGATACAGATACTAGCATAATGTCAAGAAATGGAGTCAATAGACAATTACTTCTCTTTAATTAATTAATTAAACAAAATTGTAATTAAGAAATAAAATGTTTGACTATAAGTTATTTGCATATATACTGTCCCCAGTAATACAAGCTCAAGCAGAAAACCATGTAGACCATTCAGTATATTATCTTCAGTATCCTCAAATTTCCTTTGTAATCATCTACTTCATAATCAATTTTTATACTCTGTGTGTAGAAAATACCAAATTCTTAGGACATAGTAGCTGTTACATCTGATGCAATGAGAGGCATTGTTCAATTTCATATGATAATCTCATAATTCTTACCTAGAAATTTATGCCATAGATAGCCAGATGGCTTGCTAGTGTAATATTTGAGAAAATAAGCTGTCTGCAGATATTAAAAATGGCTTGCTTCTCATAGAGATTCATTCCACTTAACCACAAAAGAAAGCCTATTAATTAGACTTTTGAATCCCATTAGGAAAAACAAATACCAATACTTAACTGCTCAAATATGACATGATAGAAAATTGCTAACATAATTAGATTTTTAATAGTGTTAATGACTCTTGTATCTTATTAATAAGAATTAAAACTAATGTAATATTATATGAAGAAAAATTGCCACTGTATGCTCTTCTATGGGGAAATGTAGCACGATTATGTCTATTTCCACATGAAGGGGTTTTAATTTTTATTCCCTTGCAGTTGTAATATAACTCACATGTTTCCTCAGCTTAATATATTATCCCTGACATTATGTGACAGAAGGTCCTATACGTACAGCATTGAGGTCTGCAGTCTCATTAGATATCCCAAGTCAAGCATGATGTTGACTCTGACCGTAAAACCACCCATATTAAAGGTTGAAATGTCTTTTTTGTGCCCTCTTCTTCTACCTTTTTACAGATTATCACTCCTTCAAAGCCTCGTTTCAACCTCATTCGATTTTCCCATTTATTAGCAAATTACATTCACTGTTTATGCCATGCAATTTGTCATTTTTTTTGGCATGCTCTCTCCCTGTTTAGTTATTCCATGGACATAAAAAGCATGTTTCTTTTTCAAGTGAGTATGTTTCATCATTTAGTTAATAAACGAATATTCATTTAGCAACTTCTAAGTATCATTCATGTTGAAGACACTGAGTGTCACAAGAGACATGACCCTTGTACTCAGAGAGGGTGTTTGTCTATTCAAATTCTATGCATGTTTTAGAAAATTTTCTTCCTTAGAACCTTAAATGTGCAATATTCAGATTTCTATGTGTTCTTTCAGCCAGCTAAATTTACCATCTTAGCTGCTACAAAGACAAATGGATGCTCATTCCCAACTAGACACCAAGCAGAACATCTGAGAAAATAGCCAATATTTGAGATAGATGGCTTGCCAACCCACTTACAAACTTGCCAGCTACATATAGATTATAAAATATTCAATGGAATGACTTATGATGTGACCAAGATTGTATTTGGTGTGTGTGTGTGTGTGTGTGTGTGTGTGTGTGTGTGTGTGTGTGTGTAATGGCCTGTAGTTCTAATACAATTCTATCAGCAAGTAGACTTCTACTACTCCAAGTAAGGTCCATGGACCAGTAGTAGCAGCATTACCTAGGACCTTACTGGAAGTATAGAATCTTGGGTGCCATCCCCGCTATTCTGAAACATTAGATCTCCAGCTTCACAAGATCCTTGTATTTGTCTATGAAAGACCCGAGGTTGGGTAGGTTTATAAAGAGTGGTATTTAGCTCACAGTTTTGGAGACTGAGAGTCTAAGAAGCACTGTTCAGGTTCTGGCAAAGGCCTCCTCAAATACATAACCTCCTATCAGGTAGTACCTCAATAGCCAGAGTACACACAAGAGGAAGAGACCTCACAGCAAGTCAGGGAACCAGAGTGCAGGGAGGGGCTATTCTTGTGAATCTCAACTAGGCCCTACATCTTAGGATTCTCACTACCCCTAAACATTGCCATATTAGGGATCATGTTTCCAACATAAGAAATTATGGGGTATGCACTCAAGCCATATCCAAACCACAGCAATCCCAAATTGTTTTTATTCCCAATGCCATTTGAGAAGCACTGGCCTGTGTTTACTAAAAGAACATAGAAACTTTTTATTACACCAAAAGGAGGGTAGATGGGGCTCATCTTCTTACTTTGTTCACCTGGCTATAACAAAAAGCCATGGACTGCGGGCCTTATAAGCAACAGATGCTTATAATGCGGGATATTGGGAAGTGTAGGATCGAGGTGCTGACAGACCTGACCTATGGAGAGAGCTCCCTTCCTCATAGATGGTCTGTAATCTCACATAGAAGATGGTGGTAGGGTCACCCTAAGTCCACTTTTAGAGAGACTAATCCTATTCATGAAGGCTCTTCTCCCATGACCTTATCACCTCTCAAAGTTCCCTCTTCCCCAAATCAGCACTTAGAGGTAAAGGTTTCAACATATGCATTTAGAGGAGAACAAAATTCAGACCATGGCACAGTGGTCCTGCTCTGGCCACAGCTAGAAAACAGGATTCATCCAAAAGCAGCAATTTAAGCAGTGTTGTTGGAAACTAAAGTTATTTATGAATAAAGAAATCAACATCTTGAAATCACATTCTCAACCCTGCCTGCACATTTAGAATTGGCTGGGGAGCTTTAAAAAAATACTAATACCTAGGTCCTGCCTCTAGAGATTCAGATTTAATTTTTCTGGTGAGTTTGCTGGGCATCATGATTTTTAAAAGTTCCCTGATGATTTTCATGTGCAGCCAGGGTTGAGAACCACTGATAAAATATGAGAAATGGTTGGAGGAATTTAGGTTAATTAACTGAGGAAGAGAAATCTTCTGTGGATGATCACAGGTATGCCTTCACATACCTATGGGGAAATTGTAAAGATTTATTTTATGTAGCTCCAGGAAGCAGGCTTGGGCTAGGGAGAGACACTTAACAATTACAGACTAACCCAAAAATAATTTTCATAATTTGAGCTATATGAAACAAAAGTGGTGCTTTTGAGGACACACGGCAAATTTAGGTTTGGTCTGCAAAACCAAAAGGCTCTCAAAGACACTGTTTAGAACACTCCTTCATTTAGCATTAGGTATTGCGGTCAGTGGGGTATGGAACTCAGCCTGCATCATAATGAAATAATAATAAAAGGATTCGATGAACACTTTCTGTGCTAGGAACTTTACATGGATTACAAATTAAGCATTCCTTATCCAAAGTACTGGAAACCAGAAGTGTTTTGGATTTCAAGTTTCTTTGGATTTTGAAACATCTCTCTATATGTATTGAGATACCATTGGGATGAGGCCCAAGTCTAAACGTGAGATTCACTTATGTCTCATATATACCATATAGACATATTGTGAAGGTATTCATACACTATTTTTTATTGTGTCTGCTTTTTGACCATGACCCCCTACTTGAGGTGAGGTGTGGAATTTTCCACAAAAAGTGTTGACACTCTGAAAGTTTGGGATTTTGGAACATTTAGGATTTTGGATTTGGGAATTGGGGATGCTCAACTCTCAGTGGGTTTAATTATCACCACAACTGTGTAAGAAGGGGTCATTTGCCGGGTGTGGTGGTGCACGCTTGTAATCCCAGCATTCGGGAGGCTGAGAACAGAGGATCCGGGTTTGTGGCCTCAGCTACCTAGTGAGGCACTCTGCAACTTAGTGAGACTCGGTTTCAAAATAAAAAATAAAAAATAGGGCTGGGGGTGTAGCTTGGAGGTAGAATGCCCCTGAGTTCAATCCCCAGTACCGCAAAAAAAAAAAAAAAAAAAGGGGGGGGGGTCATTTGAAACAGGGGCTTAGGGAGTTGAAATTAATTGCTCCTGATGAGCAGATAGTAAGCAGCAAGAATAAGCTGCAAACCAAAGTTGGACCCCAAGTCTCTTGATCTTAACCTGCATACAGGTTCTGTCATCTACATTTAACAGATGTTTAAAGAACTTCCAACTCTGCAATTTCATGACACTAAGACATGGCATGCAGTAATCACTCCGCTGTTTGAAGACCTACTTAACAGTCAGAGTTGCTTATATAAACGAATTCCCACTAATGTTAAAGAATATTTTAAAGAAGCATTTGTTCAAAACTTAGAAAACAGACTGTCACTGAAAGAACAAGCCCGAGTTAAAGGACTCAGAATCTTAATTAAAATAAATAAATAAATAAGCGAACGAGCAATAAAACCAGGTAATTTGTAGTACCCACACATTCCATTACAAGTTCTTTCTCCCCGCTGGACTGTGATTGAAAGCATATTTGTTTTTACTCTCTGCTTTTTTTTAATTTCTTTTGAAATTGTAATCTATGTTAGTATTGCAGAACTAATTATGAGTCACCCAAGTGTAACCAAAGAGTGCTGAGGGCTCCTGAAATAGGACAAAGGAATTTCATTAAGAAATAATGTTGAGCTCATGGTTTCAAAAGGTCATTAGAAATGCTAAACCAGAGAACACCATTTCATGAACTGATACCAAATCTGATCATTTATCAGTCCCAGGGCTTTGAATTCGCACATATCATCTAGACCCCTTCCTCTCAAAGCAGAAAGTCAGCTATTTTCTTCAGCATGAGTCAAAGGTTCCTGAGTGATCTTTCATCAGGGATACATCAGCCTTTACCTCCATCAAAGACATCATGATCAGTGTGCATCTTAGGAGACGGGTGGCATGGGGACTTCTAGTTTTAGCTCAAGTGTACATACTTAAATTTGAGCCCAGGTGATCACCTAGCTCTTATTTTCTCTGAGAATGGATACTGTGGGCTGGCTTTGGTTGGCTTTAATCCAAGAACCTCTTGATAAAGGCACGGTTGTAAAAGTCTGTAATCAAAGATAAACATTCTTCTGTGTATTCCAAAACTCCAGGTACTCTTATTCAGAGACATAGCATAGAAAGTAGTTACCACAGGGATTGGTTAGGTGCATGTGCTTTTGGGGGGGGGGGGCGGTTCAGAGGACATTGATCTCATTATCATTTTTATAAGAAGCAATTTCTTAATACTGCAGGACTGCCTACACTGGAATGCCGAGACAAGGAAAGCAGCAAATAGTTTCTGGAAAGAAACAGATAGTAAATATTTTAGACTTGTGAAATATTTTATTCTTGTGGGCTCTACACTCTCTGTTGTCCATATTCAACTCTGTTGTATTACAATGTAGCCACAGATGGTACCTAAGCTAATGGACATGCTGTCTTCCAGTAAATATTTATGAGTAAAGACTTTTAAATTTCTTATAATTTTCATATGGCAAAAATAGTCTTCATTCAATTTGTTATTTGCAATTATTTAAAATGTAGTAACCAGCCAGGCATGGTGGTGCACGCTTGTAAACCCAGTACTTGGGAGGCTGAGACAGGAGGATGTGGATTCATGGCCAGACTCAGCTACTTAGTGAGGCATTCCACAACTTAGTGAGACCCTGTTTCAAAATAAAGAGTAAAAAATAGGACTGGGGGTGTACCTCAGAGGTAGAATGCTCCTGGGTTCAATACCCAGGACCACAAAAAAAAAAAAAAAAAAAAAATAAATAAATAAATAAATAAATAAATAAATAAATAAAATATCGTAACTTTTTTCAGCTCGTGAGCCATGCAAAACCAGAAGTCTGGCTGGATTTTTCTTTTAGGCCATAGTTTGCTTATGTCTACTATACCCTCCTAAATATTCTATGATTTCCAGAAGAAAAGTTGATTTCTAAGCCCAACTCTTTAGAGTAGTTCATGGATTGATTGATTTATATCAAGTGGCTTTCCATATTAATTCTGAAATTGAGATAAGAATTGGTGGTAAAACATCTCAGCTCTCTGGATGGAGATATGGTTTTGGTTCAAAGCCAAACCAGCAGGACATATGATGTAGTAAGTGGATTTAGAGTCTGAGGACCTGAGTTTGAAGTACTTTCGTACTTTCTGCCCATAGCTTTGAAAAATTAATTTGAATTTTTGACTCTTGGCCTCCTCATTAACAAAATGAAATGTGTGTGTGTGTGTATATGTGCGTGTGTGTGTGTGTGTGTGTGTGTGTGTATGTGTGTGGTATTGGGAATTGAAGCCAAGGGCATTATACCTCTGAGCTATAATCCCAGCTCTATTTTATTTTTTTCTTTTGAATCAGAGTCTTACTAAGCTGTTGAAAGTCCTACTAAGTTGCTGAGGCTGTTTTCAAACCTGTGATTCTCCTGTCTCAGCCTCCCCAAGTATTAAAATTACAGACATGTGCCACCATGCTGGGCATGAAAATGACTATGATAAAGTGAAAAGCAACAGAGGTGCTTCTAGTATAAATTCTTTGTTATTTCTGGAGTGCATTGCAAACCAGAAGTTATTAAGTTTAAATATGGAAATGATAGTAGCTTGCCTTTGCAGTGGTAGTAATTAATGATTATAGTTCCTCCTATGGGATGGGATTCTAAGTGCTTTGCCTGAATTGACCATTTAATTCTCACAACAACCATTTGAAAATGGATACTTTTGTGATCACTCTATTATATATTAGGACACTAGGGCACAGAGAGATTAAGTGATTTGCCCATAGTCTCACAGTTGTTAAGAGTCAGAGGAAGAGTTTGAACCCTGTATTCTTCTTCCTGAGTTCAACTCTTCTCTACTGTTTACTTTGATTAAAATATTAATTTAGTTGTGTGCCACATTTCATATGCACTGTGTCATTGAAGGGTCATAAATACCTGAAATTGTGGGTGTGGTAGACTAGCAGGTATGTGTGGACTCAGAAATTGAGCTTCATGTGCTCAGTTTTGTTCTTTCTTATTCTATGACTTTGAACATATTACTTCACATTTCCAAATTGGGTTTAATTTGCAATCTGGGAATGCTCCTAGTAATAAACACCACATAGGACTTTGAGAAGATCAAGTGAAATGATGCGCACAACGTTCTTACAGTCCTCTTTTTCATCTTAATATCTGTTCATTTCCTCACTTGCTCATTCATTCATTTCCGTAGTTCTCCCTCATCATCATAGTGCTAACATTTTTTTTAGTATGTTGTTGAAGAGTGAGATTCATTAAACATTTAAGCATTGTGAGGATGTATTTTCTTTCCTAAAGTATAAACTATGAAATATCTGTGGGTGGGTTAATCTGGTACCACTCAATTAAGAGCACATGAATGTGGAGACTTACATTCAAATAGTCTGATATTGTGATACATGCCTGCAAATCCAGGAACAGCACAGGGTATCTAAAACAGTTTGCTGATTTTGACCTTGACAGAGAGCTTGAGTGATGTTACCCTTGAAGTGGAACACCAGATCCACTAGGAGAAGCTTTCAATTATAGGCTTACGTTTGATGATGTTATTTGAAAAAAGTTATGTAATGAAAGTTTTATCATCATGTGTTTGACAAGGTGTCTGTAAAGAAGACAAGTCTTCTAATATATAAGAAAGTTTAAATGCATTTCTCAACATATTTACATGTATTATTTTTAAGGTGCTTATAACCTGCTATATCTTGAAAAAGCATTTGGAATAAAATATTTTTTAGACAAGTCTTGGTATCTAATTAGAATTAAGTGTGAATTATGAGATTCTAACACTGCAGCAATATTTTGCAAACTTTTATTGGAATCGTAGAATAGAAAGGAAACAGAAGAGTATGATATGTATATCTCACATTTTATAAAGAAGCAGATGAACTAACAGCAAGGCAAGGATATGGTGAAATAACTTGCCTAAGGTCAAAGAGGCAGAGAAAAAGTCAGACTAGAATGGGAAGACCTCCTCTCCTAATCCCCGTTGCTTTCTGCCACCACATACCTTTTCATTTAATGATTCCATATGCCTGCAAGCCCCCAGTATTTCAAATAAAAGATCAAACAAAATGTATACATCATTAAAATATTACAGAGTCCTTGATATAAAGAGATCCATGACATTTATCTTATCACATTAAAAAAAAGCCTTTGTAAACTATTAGCAGATGTCAGCTGTTTTTATGAGCTCCGCTTTATCAAAGGAATCCAATCCTATCTTTTACCTACGTGCTCTGATAATTGACAGGGAAGATTGGCTATTTTGACTATTATATTTGGCTTCATAAAAGGGGCACATTTAAAGAATACCAATCACATATTGATTCCATATTGACACTCAGCACTGGCAACTGGTTCTGAACATCAATTTAAAACAAAATCTGTTGATAGGAAATAGAGTTTTTACAAATCCAAATACCAGTTTGACTCTCTTCCCTCTCTGAGATCAGCATCTATCAATTTCAAGCCTCCCATCCAATAGCTGTGCTAATGCCAAATTGGATGGGGGGGCAAGAAGGGCAGGATCAGAAATAGCGAGAACAAAGAGTATTTGGGCAAGACAATGGATAGTGAGAGAGAAAAGAGGATGTTAGATAGAAAATTGTAGACATTTACAGGTTATTCCTCAAGGGAGTGGTGGAAGTTATTGTCAAGGAGAGACAGCTGACTCTGGACAAGATACAAATATTGATCCTTTAACTGAAACAGTGACTGAACCTGTAGTCTTGCTCGTTACAACAGTCACTCTGAACGTCAAGAATCTCGATACTGTCCCTGGGGTTGTAATTTCAGGTTCTGAAACTGCAAGTGGAAGGATTATCAGGAAATATAAAACTGAAACAGATTAAAAGGAATTAAATTGGGAGGCTTAAGACTGGAAGAATGTGTAATGCATATTTGGCAATGTGACCCCTGGTTTTTTTTTTGTTTTTTTTTTTTCATAAACACAGATTTTTGGTATCGAGATTTTTTAAAAGATAATTAGTTGGATTTGTCTTATCTCTGTGACCCTTTATGTACAACACAAATTGAAGTGGTGTTATTGCCATCTTCCTGATTAATTTGATGAATCATCATTCAGCCCAGAATAAACACTTCAAAGCTCCAGCTGTCTTGTTACTGAATATATAAGTAACAGTGCAAATGTATCCCTGAAGATTAGACATATCCATGTTTTTTGTTGTTGAGCCACTCAATGGGAGAAGACACAATGATATTCCTAATTGACGCACATCTATTCCTTTATTCATGCACTTTCTTTTCAGTTCTGTTTCCATATACTGTCCTTTTTTTATCTTGCCAACCGGCACAAAGACTTCAACCTCTTGTAAATTGGTTACAATTACAAATACACTTACTGATCTCAACCTCTCCTTCCACCCAGGATCATTCCACATTAATTTTCTCTACAGATTAGCTGCTTCTTGCCCCAAAGAAAATCCACCTTCTACCTCTGTCTGTAAACATTTCTTCTTCCTATATTCCCTGTCAGCATGAATCACTACAACTCAAATATTACCACTCAACCTAGAAATGTGAAGTCTCTCCAGGTTCCTCCTTTTTTTACTTCTCTCCACATTTCCAGACTATCAAAAGACAGTAAGGATGTTACCTCAACATCTCTTAAATTTCTCCACTTTTATTAACTTTTATTCAATATTGACTCTTTCAGTTCAAACTCTCATACATCTCCTTCTCTTAACTGTAATCTTTACTTCAGTCTATCTTCTGTGCTGTTTATTACAAAGCCAGTGCATAATTAGTTATTATAAAATGAGTGCATAATTTGTTATTATAAACATTCATACATAATTGCACCTTACCTGTCCATCTTTTCTGTAAAGTCTACAATGATAGCATAGAGTCAAGAAGACAAAGTACAAACAAAGTGTTTTTATATACAAAGACCATCTTTTTCAGATTTCATTTCTGATTTGAGTCTTATCCTGTATCTTCTTCATCCTCAACACTACAGATTCTTAGTCATGGAGAAAAAATAGAATTTCCTAGAAATGCAATGACATCTCCAGTGTTGTATCAGTTTGGCCCTGGAATCATGGCATGTGTGACTTTGGAAAATGTGTTTCCTATTCATCCTTTTTGTAGAGATGATAACAGCAATGCCTCATAGTAGGTTGCGAAGACTAAAGGAAGCATTCTCCTTTAAAACATGTTGTGCAGAGTCTGCTTAGGGGTTGACCAATTAAGAAAAAAGAACAATAAACAAGGCAATAAACAATAAACAATAAACATCAATCGTGATGTTCTATTATCCTGGAATGTTTTAACTAAAACCTAGGGAACTCTATTCAAATAATTTTTTTAGGTTTTTATATAACCTCTTCTTGATGCTTCAGATTCACTTGCTCCTCCTCATTTCTATATTTACACACACACACACACACACACACATACACATCTATGATTACACCTGTTACTCTATAAGTATTGTCTTGAGCTTTACATACTGTTAACCACACAATAGACTTAAAGTAGGTATCCCTATTGCCTCGCACTTTACCAAG
Organism: Graphiurus murinus; assembly: GCA_004027655.1. Lineage (NCBI taxonomy): Eukaryota > Metazoa > Chordata > Mammalia > Rodentia > Gliridae > Graphiurus > Graphiurus murinus. The sequence goes on along the minus strand of PVLC010004690.1, from coordinate 69,554 downwards.
CATGTTGTAAATGTTTGAATAAATGAACATGAATATAAAAATTGTGCAGTTCTTTAATCAGCATCAATCTGCACAAATGGGCTACATTTGATTGAAACATAGACATAATTAATTAGTTTACATTCATGTCACTGAATTCTTATCCAGTCCTTATGAAACTGAACTTAAGTACAAATTTTAATTCACTTCACCCGATATATTTTAGTTTTAATAAAACTTTGGGAAATAATATGTTATAGATAACAAAGCTTCATGGATTATTAAAATAAATGAATAACAGGGAATCTGGCATCATGTAAAATTACATTAATGATCCCTTTGATAATTATGATTGACCCAATAACGACTGGGTAGTTCTGTCTTGGCTAAGAGAAAATATATTCTGAGTCTTTGTCTTTTGTGTCTCAGTTAATGCTGAGATTTTCTGGGATGTACAAGAACCAACATGGTTGAGAATGAAACGAGGTCAGGGGAAGAGCAACATTTCTGATACCTTTGTTATCTTGTCTTTATTTTAATGTGCATTTATTGGTGCATACTGCTCTTTTCCTACTACAAACTTCATAAATTATCTGTAGAGGTGCAGATGTCCACTGAAGGGCAAGCTTAGTTTTAATGTATTCTTGTCATTCTATTTTCTTTTGTTTAATTGAGAAGGAAGGGGAGAAGACAGGACAGGTGCTTTATTCTTTTGCACTGTATATCTGGCAGCTTGAGAATCGCAATGGTTGACAAAATGTTCCGTTAATTGAAGCCATGTAGTGGATATTGATGATCTTTCTACATTTAATGGTGAAATAAATCTGCTGCTAGGGAAAAAAATATAAATAGCTAGCTGGCTGATATATGTCCACACTATTCTCTTCAGGCAAATGAAAAAATAATAATCACTTTCCCAGATGTAATATGTTAATGCTTAATTGCACTCTGCAGAACATCTCACATTTAAGAAAAAATAGCATGATCACTACATATTCCTGGACTTTTAAATGTTAGCTACAATGAAAACATCCTGAGAGGAAAACATTTAATTCACATGGCAACCTGTTGGTGACAGCAAAGTTACACCAATTCCAGTCTGGAAACACACATTCAAATGGTACTGTGTAAGCTTTCAAAATATTTATAAAGTAATGGGCAATATAGGAGATATTTATTAAATGGAGCCATTATAAATACATTTAAGACACTCTAGGTTCTCCTATTTGTACACTATTTTGGGTCTTTTGAGGCTACAAGCTTACACTGGTTTGGATAAATAAAAACTGGATATTCCCATAAAATGTCCTTTTCTTCCCAAAAGACAGAATGCATTAGTAGTGCAGAGGTAATGGCATTTGTCACAAAAGGACTTTCTAACAACAATGAAGTATGTAGGGCTGGAAGGTAAAGGTATTAATTGTACGGAATCTGTTATCATGCATTTTAAAAACTCAGGTACTCTGAAAACCATCTTAAATTGTGCCTATTTGGAAATACTGCCTTAAATCTGAAATATTTATTTTTTTCCCTCCTGTTTCTTATTCGGCAAGATTAGTCAAGGAAAATTTCCAATGTACACTCTATCAAAATCAGGCATTAGGCCCTCAGTTACAGGGCACAATATAGTTTGTAAATGTAAATTATGCTGGCTGAAGTCTCCCTCTGTTCTGGCTCCAGTGCATTCTATTTTGCCCTGTTACAATTTCCCTTTATCTACTTCCCTTCAACTTGCCTCCATCACTTCTCCCTGCATTTGGAAAAACATTCCTTCACAACATTCTTTTTATTGTTTCCTTCCTCATGGGCGCCAGAAAGATCATGTCTTCATTCCCAATTCCCCTCCCTGATTACTCAAGCCTATGTCCTAAACAAGTTTCTATGAACTAAGAGGCAGGATAAATTGTGCATGAGCTTACAGTGAAGGAATCTTAGGTAGATTTCAACTTGTTTTAACTCTCATTATCAATGGCTTCCTGTATTGACAAAGATACTGAAGCCATACTTGATCTCAAAGGGGAAATCTCCTCCAATGAAATACCATATTATTCTCTGCATATGTATAGTATAGTGTGGGTTATACTTCCCTTGTGTTCAGGTTGGTCTGAAGCAATGATCCTCAAATATTAGTTTGTATCAAGAACACCTTGAAGGCTTGTGAAAATACAGATTTCAGGGCCCTATCTGGGAGGGAGCTTATGATTCAGAATATCTAAGAGGTTGGCTTTGTTTACAATTTTTCTATTTCAGGGACCTAATTTACTCAGCATGTAGAGAAGATAAAAATATGGAAGCTATTCTTTGCTTTTTGGAGGGTCATAGTGGAATTTTTGAGTGGTTACCAAAGGCAGGTTGACTAGCCCTGGTGATTCTGTCTGCCTGAGTAACTTCTGTGTAAAATACAGCCCAATGCTGTGTGTACACAGAAGAGCCTGTGTGATAACAAATATTTGTACTTTGCATAATACTTTCTTAAGTATTTTCCCATACACTGTGAGGTTTGATTTTTCAGAGAAAACTCTGTGGCAATATGTAAAATATCATTGCTATTAGACAGATAAGAAAAATGAAACACATGCTATTCAAGGGTCCTACCCACATTCTAAGGATGAAATGATGGCTTAGTAAGGCAAACAAAGCCAACCTCTTAGCTTACTATTCAAACTGTAGCCACAAAAATACCTTTTAACGTTGTAAAATAAGCACTTGAATTTATTTGCTCATTCCAAAGGAAATTTTTGTTTCATTGTTCATGTTTCTGCACATTAATTAATTGAAAGTTAATTTTAATCTAACATACTCTCCTTAAGCTGACTTTACAACATGCTTTTGGGAAAAAAAAAAACTTATTAAATCTAAACCTCTGTATTTCTCCCTCTCGCTAAGCAATAGACAAATTTATCAATATTGCAATTCATTGGTCAGAAACATTATATAAAACTAAGGTAAACACAATTCTATACTTGGCTGTTGTGTTTATTTGGAAAAAGAAAAGGATTCTGCACTCTTATAATGTGAAGGAAAAAATATAAACAAAGATAGAAAAGCCTATGACAAAATGCCAGAAATGAGCCAGACGGATTCACTAGCTCTTGAAATTACTAGCAAATCCAACCCAGCATCTCTCATGCAATTACGCCGAAATCCATTGCAATCTCTTGTGATAAAGCAAGGTACTATACAATGGATGCCACACAATATAATCTCAGTTGTTGAACTGGGAAGAGTTGAAATAAACTTTCACTGTCACTTAATTTGAATGGCAAGACACTTAATAGCTCTAAGAGTGTTTGCAGGTAGGTTTCGGGGTAACTGTCTGTGGTTTGTCAGTTCAATATGTCTTTGAGGATAACACAAACCATGGTTACGCCGTGAGAAAGATGCAGATTGATAGTTACAATCCAGATATGTAAGAAACATGGTTAGATAGACAAATGAAATTCAGAGCTGGGCATGGTCCCTTACTCCTGTAATCTTAGCACTTGGGAGGCTGAGACAGGAGAATCACAGGTTGGAGGAAAACCTCAGCAAGCAGTGAGACTCTCATCAACCTAGCGAGACCTTGTTTCAAAATAAAATAAAATAGGGCTGAAGGTGTATCTTGGAGGTAGAATTCCCCTGGTATCAATCCCCAGTAACACACATACACAGACACACACATAAGATTTCAAATGTATAAATATTCTTGATTCTCCCTTATGCCCTGAATGGTACCCGGTGCAAAAATTTAGTACATTTTTATGATACTAGTATATGTATTCTAATGTATCTACTAGAGGATTAAAGTAAGTATTACTAGACTAAAATATAAAAAGCACAATGATTAGGAATACTGGTTTACAGATACCATTCTTGGCTAAGGTGAGACATGGAAGAAGAAGAGTAAGTTACAAGAATATGATTCCAGAAATACCTATTGTTCATTTCCTATATTGCAGACATTATAGGATACAGAGGTGGACAAAACACACAGTATCCTTTGTTGATAGTAGTGAATGACAATTTGTGGTCTTTGGACATTTTTTTTCTTCAGGGGGAAGAGGCACTTCAGGTTGAATGAGAGTTATCTCCTAAATACATCCTCCTCAGCCCTTTTTAAATTTTGAGATAGGATATTACTAAACTGCTGAGGGTTTCATTAAGTTGCTGAGGCTGGCATTGAACCTGCAATCCTCCTATCTCAACCTCCCAAGTACTGAGATTACAGGTGTGTGCCACCGTGCCCAGCTTAGACTTTTTAAAGTGATCTGAATGAATCGTAATTTGAAAAACAAATGATAAATACTTTACTATTGGCAAAATGTACCTTTTTAGGAATCACATGTTCTCTCATAGGACCTAAATTTGATCATCTTTTCCTAAGATGTCAGTAGTGATGCAGAAGATGAGTCCAAATCCCAGAAAACACAAACCAAGATGGTAATCAATTTATCAGATAGTTTGCATACATTCATTTTGTAATTTCACAGAGAATGTTTTCACTGAGTAGGGAAAGCCACACAAAGCTTCCTTCTATATTAATGATGTGCTATAAAATTTAATAGTCCTAATACTTTTGTACATGCTTTTCTCTCTGCCTGGTCAATTTCCACTGAAACTGTTCAGAAATCATGTCTGAGAACTGTTTTCTGATATCTTAGGAATTTTAGTTATTTCCTGTTCTATGTGTCCCCGAATTTAAATTCTGTAAGGATAGTTGTCATTGGAGTGCTAGGTACAATCCCAGTCCCATAGCATACAGTGTGATTGGTAAAAATGATGGATTTTGACAAACGAATAGTCATGTAATAAAACCACAAATATGAGGTGTGAAGCTTCCGTTATCCCTCAAACTCTGTAAAATTCTCTATTCTCATTCTCATGCTCACCTCACTTTTATTGTCACTCATTTTCCTAGAATTTTATATAAATTCTATTATATAAAAAGAAAATACATAATTACATGTAAGAGAAATGCTAAATCTATGAGTATATACTAAATGATGTGCAAATGTAATCATACAGTGTATATTCTATTTTTTTCCTTTTTTTTTTTTTGCGGTACTAGAGATGGAATCCAGAGGCATTCTACCTCCAAACTACACTCTCAGCCCTATTTTTTATTCTTTATTTTAAAACAGGGTCTCACTAAGTTGCAGAAGGCCTCACTAAACAGCTGAGGCTGGCCACGAACCGGGATCCTCCAGTGGCAGCCTCCTAAGTACTGGGATTACAAACATGTACCACCATGCCCGGTTGTGTATATTCTTTTTGTGCCAGGCTTTTTTCCCTTAATTGTTATGGCTCATAAAGATTCATGCATACTGATCCATGTACCAGTAGCTTGTTTCCTTTCATTGCTGGGTAGATTCCAATTGTAGGGATGTCTAGCAGTAAGTGAATCCATTCCTAATTGATAGACATTTATGTTACTTTGAACTTGGAGCTACAATGAATATACCATTTTGCATTGCAGGATGTGGTGGTACACGCCTGCAATCCTAGTACTTGAGGAGCTGAGACAGGAGTATTGCAAATTGAAGGACAGCCTCAGCAACATAGCAAGACTTTCAGCAACCTAGCATTACCCTGTTTCTGAACAAAAAATAAAAAATAAAATTAAAAAGAGTTGGAAGTGTAGCTCAGAGGTAAAAGGTCCCTGGGCTCCATCATCCCCAGTGCCACACACACACACACACACACACACACACACACACACACACACATACACACACACACACATACACACACCAAAAAAGATTGACAATATTATGATCATAATGAGAAAAATCTCAGTGAAAATCAATGTATTGAACAATTCATAGAAATTAGGTGGAAAATCAAGAGCAGAATGACGACAGGAAAAACTTTCAAAAATTTGGAATTTAAAACTTCACTCAAAGCCAAGCATGGAGGCATATGCTTGTAATCCCAGTACTTGGGAGGCTGAGACAGGAAGATGGTGAGTTCACAGACAACCTCAGCTACTTAGTGAGGCCCTATGCAACTTAGTGAGACCCTGCTTCAAAATAAAGAATACAAAATAGGGCAGGGAGTGTAGCTCAGAGGAAGAATGTCCCTGGGTTCAACCCCCAGTTCCTCAAAATAAATAAATAGACATATTTATCTATTAAATATTTGCAGGCTATATATATATATACACACATATATATATATATATATATATGGATTTGGATTGCCTTTCAGTATTTGGATTGCCTTTCAATTTATTAAAAAGATCCTTAGAAGAGCAAATTTTAAAATTTTAGTGAAATCTAGTTTTTCAATTTTTTGCATGATACTTAAAAAGTTTTAGTGTAACCCAGAGTCACAAAGATCTATTGTTTTCTATAGTTTTAGAGATTATATTTAGATCTATTATCCACTTTGAGTTAATATTTTATATATGATATTAAGAAAGGATAAGATCGTTATTTTTAGCATAAAGATATTCAGTTGTTGCATCCTATTTGTGAAAAGATCATATCCTTTCCCTCATTCAGTTAATTCGAAATATTTGTTGAAAATCTATGTTATCTCTTTTCAGGTCCTTTTCTGGATTGCTATTTCTGCTACATTGATGGGTACACCTATCCTTATGAAGATAACACACAAAATTTTATAGCCAGACTTGAAGACAGTAGGATATTCAATCAAACTTTCTTCTTTTTTGAAAGTTTTTTTTTGGTTTTCCTAGATGCTTTGCATTTCTATATTAGTTTTTAAATAAGCTTATTACTTTTTACAATAAAAGGCATTCTAAGATTTATGAGTATTGATTTAAATTTATATATGTTGAGACAATTTACTTCTTAATATTGAGACTTCTCATACAATATGACTATTTTTATATATTTTAAAGTTATTTGAACAATGATTTGTAATTTTGAATAAATTGTGTTAAATATAACCATGTGCTTCACATTTTATGCTATTTTTATTACTTCTACTACCAATGTTTTCTTAGTATATGAAATACAATTAAATTTTGTTTATTGATTTTATTCCACACAAACTTACCAAGTTCTAGTAGCATGTGATTGTGTGTGTGTGTGTGTGTGTGTGTGTGTGTGCGCGCGTTGGGGTTTTCCATCTTAATTTTGTTATCTGTGAGTAAAACTTTACTTCTTTCTTTGGAATAAAAATATTTTAAAATAATTTATTGTATTTGCTAAAATCTCAGGTCAATGTGGAATAGGAATGATAAAAGTGGATATTCTTGCCTTGTAATTAATCTTAGGGAAAAAGCATTCAGTCTTCCACCATTAAGCGTCATGTAAGCTTAGATATTTCACAGATGTTTTTTCGATGTCTGGATTGCTGGGAGCTTTTACATGAGTGGATAATGAATGCTTTCAAATGCTTTTTCTGCATCTATTTTGATAAACATTTTTATTTTGGAGATTTACATTGATGTTTTAGAATTTTAAACCAACTTTATATATGGTCTTTTTAATGTATTATTGATTTTGATTTGATAACAATGTTCTAAGAATTTTTGTATCATTTTTCTGTATTTTGGTAATATCTTTTTCTGGTTTGGATATCAGGATTATACAATCATCATAAATTGAATTGGGGTGTGTTCTCTTCCTTTTTATGTTCTAGAAGAATTCATGTAGAAAAAATATTATTCATTTCTTAAATGTTTGGTAGAAATCACTAAAAGTATTCACATTGACTTAATTTTTCCTTGTGAGAAAATTTCAAGTCTATATTAATTGCTATAACTGATATAAGGCTATTTTCATATTTATTCTTTTTCACTTTAGGAAGGTTTGGTAGTTTACAAGTGCTGTGTGCATGTAGGTTTCTGTCACTGTGAATTTCATTATGATGTATAACTACAATGTACCAATAAGACAAGATATTTGGTAGTTTGTCTTTCCGAAGGACAGTGCTCATTTTATCAAAGTTTTAAAATATATTGTTACTATAATTTCAAAATCTATAGAATTCATAGTGATGTAACAGTTTTAAATTCTACTCTTGACAATTTACATTTTCTCATTTTTTTTTCTTACCACTCTTGTTGGAAGTTTCTCAATTTTATTGATGTGTGCAGAATATCAACTTTTGGTTTTACTAAATTTTAAAGTGTTTCTCTGGTCTTTTTGCCACTGATTTCTGTTTGATTATCATGTCTTACTTATACTTACTGTGGCTTTAACTTGGCCTGATGTTTTCTAGTTCATTAGGGTAGAAATTTGGACTTTTGACTTGAGTATTTTTCTTTGCTAAAATTCGTAATGGTATATAACTCACGCTAATTTTTTATGTCATCATTCTTCAATTTTTGCTATAACATGTTTGCATTAAATTTAGTTTAAATATGTCTAATTCAATTCACAACATTTTTCCCTTACACCCCCCCCCCAAAAAAAAAAAAAAAAAACTGACCACCCCAAACAAAAACTCTGTGGATTATTTGGAGAAAAGTGTGTTTTTGTTTGATACTGGGGATTGAATCTAGAGGCATTCTACCTCAGAGTTATACTCCCAGCCCTATATTTTATTCTTTATTTTGAAACAGGTCTCACTAAGTTGCATAGGGCCTCACTAAGTAGCTGAGCCGCGCTGGAAACCTGCCATCCTGTCTCAACCTCCCAAGTACTGGGATTACAAGTGTGTGCCTCTCTGCTTGCCTTTGAGCAAAGTTTTAAATTCCAAATTTTTCAAAGTTTTTCTGGTCATCATTCTGCTCTTGATTTTCCACCTAATTTCTATGAATTGTTCAATACATTGACTTTCACTGAGTTTTTTTTCATTATGGATCAGAATATGGTCAATCTATATATGTGTGTGTGTGTGTGTGTGTGTGTGTGTGTGTGTGTGTGTGTGTGTGTGTATGTGTGTGGCACTGGGGATGGAGCTCAGGGACATTTTACTTCTGAGCTACACCCTCAAATCTTTTATTATTATTATTATTATTTTTATTAATTAGTGCATTGTAATCATACATCTTTGTTAGATACAAGCTGATAAAGGCATATATGATGCATGCATTTTCATTTAACCCCTTCCCCAATTCCTACCCTACTCCCTCGCCCTCCCTCCTTCTCAAGTTCAGTTTAGTGATTAATCTTGATATATTTGTGAAAGTACATCATGTGCATTAGGGTGTCTCCCCCACGCCTGGTCCATCACTATCAGTTAAGTCAACTTCTTTGCTTATCTAGGGTTTCTCCTTTTTTCATCTGGAGACCCCCTTATGCCCCATCTTTTCCCTAGCATCTGCATATTAAGGAGAACATATGCTTTCTTACTCTTTGTGACTGACTAGTCTCACTTAACATAATACTTTCCAGTTGCATCCATTTCCCTGCAAATAACATGATTTTGTTCTTCTTTATGGCTGAGTAAAATTCCATTGTGTACATATCCCATAGTTTTGTAATCCGTTCATCTGTCGATGGTCATCTTGGCTGTTTCCATAGTTTGGCAATTGTGAATTATGCAGCTATTATAAACACAGATGCACATGCATCGGTCTGATAGTTTGGTTTCCGTTCTTTTGGGTATATACCCAGAAGTGGTATTGCTGGATCATATGGTAGGTTTATTCCCATTCATCTGAGGATCCTCCATACTATTTTCCAAAGTGGTTGCACTAATTTGCAATCCCACCAACAGTGTATTAGGGTTCCCACTTCTCTACACCCTCGCCAGCAGTTGTTGGTGTTCGTGTTTTTTATGATTGCCATTCTGATTGGAGTTAGGTGAAATCTCAAGGTAGTTTTGATTTGCATCTCTCTGATTGCTAATGGTTTGGAACTTTTCTTCATACATTTATTGGCCATTTGTATTTCTTCTTTTGTGAGGTGTCTATTTAGATCCTTTACCCATTTTTTGATTGGGTTGTTTTCTTAGTTCTCTGTGTATCCTAGATATTAGTCCTCTATCAGAAGAGTATTTGGCAAAAATTTTCTCCCACTCTGTGGGCTCTCTGTTGAGGTTCTTGATAGTTTCCTTTGCTGCACAGAAGCTCTTTAGTTTAATACAATCCCATGTATTGATCTTCTTTTGAGTTGCTTGTGCTTTTAGGGTCTTGTTGAGAAACATTTTGCCTGTGCCTATGTGTTCAAGTGTTGGGCCTATGCCCTCTTCAAGTAGCTGCAAGGTCTCTGGCCTGACTTCCAGGTCTTTGATCCACCTCGAGTTGACTCTTGTGCAGGGTGAGAAAGTGGGGTTTATTTCCAGTTTCCTGCATACGGTTAACCAGTTTTGCCAACACCATTTGTTAAAGAGGCTATCTTTTTTCCAGTGTATATTTTTGGCTCCTTTGTCAAAAAATCAATTGGCTGTAAGCATGTGGGTCTGTTTCTAAATCTTCTCTTCTGCTCCATTGATCTATGTGTCTGTTTTTGTGCCAATACCATGCTGTTTTTTATTACTGTGGCTTTGTAGTAGAGTTTGAAGTCAGGTATTATGATACCTCCTGCATGGTTCTTGTTGCTAAGAACTACTTTGGCTGTCCTGGACTTTTTGTTGTTCCAAATTAATTTAAGGACTGATTTTTCTATGTCTGTGAGGAATGACCTTGGTAATTTCATGGGTATTGCATTGAATCTGTAGATCACATTTGGGAGGATGGCCATATTGATGATATTTATTCTGCCTATCCAAGAGCATGGAAGATCTTTCCATCTTCTAAAGTCTTCATCAATTCCTGTTTTCAACTTTTTGTAGTTTTCCATATTATAGAGGTATTTTACCTCTTTGGTTAGGTTTATCCCTAAGTATTTTATTTGTCGGGGTGCTATTGTAAGCGGACTTGTTTTCTGGATTTCTTTTTCAGTGGATTTATGGTTGGCATACAGGAAAGCTTCTGATTTTTTAAGATTGATTTTGTATCCAGACACTTTGCTGAATTTGTTGATCAGTTCAATAAGTTTTTTTGGTTGACTTTGTTGGGTCTTCTAAGTATAGTATCAAGTCATCTGCAAAAAGGGATAGTTTTATTTATTTATTTATTTTTTATTTGTTTTGTGTGTGTGGTATGGGGGATTGAAGTCAGGGGCATTCTACCTCCGAGCTGTACCCCTAGCCCTATTTTTTACTGTTTATTTTGAAACTGGGTCTCACTAAGTTGTGGAGGGCCTCACTAGGTAGCTAAGGCTGGCCTCGAACCCCAATCCTCTGGTCTCAGCCTCCCAAATGCTGGGATTACAAGCATGCACCACCACGCCCGGCTAAAAGGGATAGTTTTAGTAACCCCAATTCTTTTTATTTTTATTTATTTTTTTGTTCAGAAGCAGGGTCATAGCCAGGCGTGGTGGCACAAACTTGTAATCCCAGCATTTGGGAGGCTGAGACTGGAGGATTTGGCTACCTAGTGAGGCACTATACAGCTTAGTAAGACCCTGTTTCAAAACATTATGCTAATTGAGATTAGCCAGTCACAAAGAGTAAAGAAGCACATGTTCTCCCTAATATGTGGAAGTCAGGGAGAAGATGGGGCATAAGAGGGTCCCCAGATGAAAAAGTAGAGACCCTCGATAAAGAAGGTGATTTAACCGAAGGGGATGGATGGGGGCGGGCATCCTAAGGCACATGATGTACTTTCACAATTATATCAAGGTCACTCACTGAACTGAACTTGAGAGGGAGGGAGGACAAGGGAGCGGGGTGGGAATTGGGGAAGGAGTCAGATGAGAAATGTGTGCACATTTGTCGTTATCAATTTGTACCTAACAAAGATGTATACATACAAAGCACGAATTATGACAATTAAAAAAATAAAAATAAATAAAAAAATAAAAGAATAAAAAATAGGGCTGGGGGTATAGCTCGGAGGTAGAATGCCCACGAGTTCAATCCCCAGTACCGCAACAACAACAACAAAAAAGAAGCAGACTCATGCTAGGTTCCTGAAAGCCTTGCTATGTTGCTGAGACTGTCCTTCAATTTGCAATATTCCTGTCTCAGTCCCCCAAGTACTGGAATTACAGGTGTCTACCATCACATCCTGCAAGGCAAAATGGTCAATCTTGATCAATATTTTCTGTAGCTTTAAAATAATGAATGTCATCCCATTGTAAGGTAGTGTTCTGTATCAAATTTCTTGAGAGTTTTATTACGTCTTTTATGTACTTAGGTTTTTGGCTTACTAATTCAGTTATTTACTGAGAGATACTTTTAAGTTCTCAAGTAGATCTGAACTTTTTTATTTTTTAATAAGTTTTTATTCCTTTACATCTCAGTCCTGTTACTATATGCATTTACATTTAAGATTGCTAGATCTTGCCTGTAACCCCAGCTATTTGGGAGGCTTAGGTAGAAGGATCACAAGTTCGAGGCCAACCTTAACATCTTAAAAAGACTCTCTCAAAATAACTTGAGGAGGGAGGAGGAGAGAGTGGGGTGGGAATTGGGGAAGGGTTAAATGAGAAATGTGTGCATGCATGCCTCTACCAGCTAGTACCTAACAAAGATATATGATTACAATGCACCAATAAATAAATAAAAATGAAAAAGGGCTTAGGATGTAGTTCAGTAATGGAGTTCCTTGGGTTTAATCCTCAGTACTGAAAAATTATTAAATAAACAAAAATTGAAAAGATTCTTTTTCTTTTTGATTTATTTACTCTTACACTAAGTGAGATCAGCCAGTCACAGAAAACCAAGAAGAGTTGTATGCTTTCTCTCATATGTAGAAGCTCAAGAGAAAATAGAAAACAAAAGGGACTTTAATTAAATGAGGAGGGAGGCCAGTAGCAAAGCAGAAGGAAGTTGGTGAGGGGAGGTTTGGAGGGGAAACAAGGCTTGAGGAAGAATAGGCTATGTCCATACATGAAGGGATCGCTACCAATCTCATTCATGTATGTGGAGAGAGAAGAAGGGGGGGCAGGGTGGGACATGGAGGAAGCACACCACGGGATGTGTGCAGGTGTGCATGGTTCACCTTGAATTTCACTATGATGCATAATTACAATGCACCTCTAAAAGTATAAACAGTAATTTGGAAATAGTAATAATAATAGCAATAGTGTGTTATTCTAATTGAGATTCTGGGAAAGAAAAGTGTCATTAAATAAAAACTAAGGAAATCTAAGTGAAGCATGCACTTAAAAATAATAATGTGTCAGAATTTATTAGTTATGATAAATGCACCATATTAATGAAAGATGTTAACAACAGTGAAAACAGGGTGAGGAAACAGAATTCTGTAATATCTTTGCAAATATCCAATAAAAGTAAAGCTGTCCTAAAATAGAAAGTTTATTAAATATTAGCAATAATGATATTTCAAATAAATCAAGCAAGAAAAAATATGGAGACTTTATTTAAATCCTGACTAGTTAAAAAGCACATATAACATGTGTATAAATACATATATGTATAAATATGAAATGTGAAAAGTATATATACATAAACATATATATACACACATTTAAATATATTATTAGGCAAACCCATGTAATAACAATAATTTCTCAAATCAGTTTTCAAAATATTTTGATTATACATACATATGCACACATATACACTCATATATATACGTAAAATATACATGCATAATGTAATATACATTAAAATATTTATATATAATGCATGTCTACATACATAATACATTTACACATTTACATGCATAAAGTATGTACACAAAATTTGCACATGAATGTACAAACATCTATATCTATGTACCTACTTGATTAGGGTGATTATTCTGTTTTCATCTGTTTATTTAATAAAGGTAGCATAGTTTGGAAAAAAAATGAATATTTTTTCTGTCAGTAGGCAGATAAAATGATATGACATTTGAAACTTTCCTTAAAACTCATTTCATGTTGGTAGGGTGGTGGGAATTGGGTAGTATTACATACATTAAAAATAAATATTCATAGGTTGACATTTATTCAAACCAATTCATGAGATCATAGTAATTTGATATACTAATCTATTACATCTGTACATATTTGAAAATCTGTAATAAAGATATAGAATTGTCCCAAAAGTGAAAAGCAAAGCAAAGCAAGGTAACTTGCTTTACAGAATATACATTCTTAATATAAAGACATGATAATTAATCAGTAATTAAAATAGATGGATGTATTCATAGAACAAAATAAAGGACTCAGAAATAGGCCCATGCTTATGTGAATACTTGTTTGACAATGAAGACGACTCCAAACCTCATAATATACAGAAAAATTAAAATTAACTCTAGGTGAATTATCAACATAACTGTAAAAGTCTAAACAATGAATTGTTAGATGATGCTAGAGTATCTTCATGACTGTTAGAGTAAGAAAATCCTTAAGCAAGAACAGAAAGCACTAACCACAAATGAAAAGATATATATTGCACACTCACCACCTACTCATGCTGAGGATCTTGCACATGCTAGATAAATGCTTACTACATTGTAAGAATTTCTATTGATTGAAAAACTGAATTAAAAGCTTGAAAGTTAAAAAATATAAAATACATTTAACTAAAAAAGAGCTCATACCCATAATATTTAAATAAATTTTGGAAGTCGGTCAGATAAAGAAAATTTAGTTTATAAAAACATGAAGACAAGCAGGGCATGGTGGCTCATAGCTGAAACCCCAGTATTTGGGAGGCTGAGAGAGAAGGATTGCAGATTCAAGGTCAGCCTCCACAATTTAGTGAGACCCTTAGCAACTTTGTGATACCCTGCTTCAAAATAAAAAATAAAATAAAATAGGCTTGTGGGTGTAGCTCAAAAGTAGAACACCCCTAGTTTCAAGCCCCAGTATCCCTCCATCCCCCCCCAAAAAAGTTGAATACATTGAAGAGACCCTTCACAAACATAGAAATACAAATAGAAAAGAAACATATGCTCAACCTTATTAATTAGTGAACAGCAAATTGAAATTTCTCTGTAAGACTACCACATACTACCAGATTGATTAAAAATAAGAAAAATTGAATATTATTAAGTGTAGAGCAACAGAAACTGTCTCATGCTACTTGAAAGAGAGTAGAGAGGCACTTTGAAAAACAATTTCACACATGGTTATTTATGTTGTGCAAGCCTGGTAAGGAACCCAGATGGTTCCCTATAGTCAACACACTCTATAAATTGTGATATGTTAAAAAGATCGAATAGCTTAGAAAGGAATGAAAGAACCTACAGAAATACAAGTTACCTAGATCACTGTTGGTTAAATCCCAAGAACCTAATTAGTGTCATATGTTTTGAGCATCAGTATGTTTTAACAATTGAAAGTAGGAAATTTTTTTTTTTTCTTTTTTTTTTTTTTGTGGTACTGGGGATGGAACTCAGGGGCATTCTACCTCCGAGCTACACCCCCAGTCCTATTTTTTATTCTTTTTATTTTGAAACCAAGTCTCACTAAGTTGCGGAGTGCCTCACTAGGTAGCTGAGGCTGGCCGCGAACCCGGATCCTCTGGTCTCAGCCTCCCGAATGCTGGGATTACAAGCGTGCGCCACCACGCCCGGCGAAAGTAGGAAAATTTTTAAAAAATTAAAAGGGAAAACTTGAAATATGTTAAATTATAAAGCATACTTATATAAACTATCTTGTACAAGAAAAGGAGATAAAGAACATTAAACCAAGCCAGGCATGGTGGCGTAAGCTTGTAATCTAAGGCTGATTATAAGCTTGGGAGGTTGAGCCTAGAGGATCGCAGGTAGAGGTTAGCAGCCAATTTAGGGAGGCTCCCTGCAACTTAGTGAAAGCCTGTTTCAAAGTAAAAAATAAAATTGGGCTGGGGTTGATGTAGCTCAGAGGTAGAATGTCCCTGGGTTCAATACTCAGTACCACACACACAAAATAAATAAATAACAAAAGCTGTGTGCACATATGTCACTGTCAACATGATTCACATTATGATGTGAGACCATAATGCACCCAGAGAAGCATATAAAATAAATAAAATTTAAAAAGCATTAAATCAAGGTACTGATTATTCATAACTGGGAGAGCAATAAAATCAAAACTCATATAGGGGATTCTGGGCTTTGGGTGATATTTTATTTCTTAACATAGGTGATGTTTACAGGGATGCTTACATGTTTACTTTGCAAAAACTATGTAAGCTTTACTTTCCTAATCTGTGCACTTTCATGTGTGGTTGTGTTTCATCTCACAATTGTGAAGTAGAAAAAAAATAAGAATGCAGAAGATAGTGGAGACAGGGGGTTTAAGAAGGTTTTGTGTTCAGGGGAGTAGAGAAATGGGATGATTACTGGAGAAATAAATGGGATTCAGAGAGGAGATATTTCAGGACATGAGACATCCTATCATGTCTTTCACTGGTAGGATGCACTCAGTGCAACAGTCCCTTTTCACAAGTGTACACAACCAGGGAAGTGCAAAGGGCTAACTTTTATATGTCCCTGGTGAGTCTATGTAGATACGGAAATGGTATAGCACTCCGAGGCTAGTGTTGACATAGTGTTGGAAAATAATCCTACCAACAGGGTACTTAGATATAAGTGGTCACTACTATCCTGATCTTTTCTTGTTTCTGCTCCATAGCATGGGTAACCCAGCTGTATAAGCATATACAGTGAGAAATCAATGAGGTACAAATCAATGGTGATTTGTTCTATAGCTGTAGCACGCTGTGTCACTTAACAGCAGAGTGGATGGAGGGAGGCCGGGAGCCCCAGGGAACTTATTTCCATGGCAGGGAATGCAACCCCTTTGTCTCCCAAAGGTGCTGCCCTCCAACCCCTAAACAGGAAATGAGAGTTCTACCCTAACTATTTTCATGTTTGTTAACAAGATAACCTCGTAAGTCTGTTTCAAACTGGAGAGAGAATAATTGATTCAGATAAGAAAACAAAATTTAAATACAAAACAAAAACAAGTGGCAATGTGAAGCTTGCTTATTTGTTCTTAAATACTTGGTGATGGATGGATCGTGTATTCTTTTTCTTTGTTCTTTCGTTCTGCTGTGGCAGCTCATCCACACACGTATTTTATGGACTTGCAATTTTCCTTTCGTCTACTTTGGTGTGGGCTCCTCCCCCTTGTCTTCTTTTTCTTGAGCATTCTCCAAGTAGTCAGTTACTTCCTTTATGGCTGTCAGCACATCCTCTCCTCCTTTGCTACCTTGACTTCACATGCGTTCAGTTCTTTGAGAGTTTTTAATATAAAATGGATAATATCTAGAGCTTGCAAAATTTCTCACATGTCCTCCTAGTTTTTATAAGTCAAACCTAAGGTGTCTGGATTTCACATTGAGCCTTCTTAAAGTCTCTTCACTGGAGCCTCATTCTCGTGGTGCTCGACACTCATTTTAATCTCTGCGTTTTATAAAATGAACTCCTGAAGATATCCCTTGGATGCAATATTTGGAGAGGTTCTGCATTCTATTTTTCTTCTCCAGTATGTTCTTAAAAGTATTTCCTTTCACTTCTTATAAGGACCCAGTGGCATTAAAAATGGCACTATTTTTTTTTTTATTTGCAAAGAGTCCAAAAATTCACTTGATTATCACAACTGCATAGGACAACAGATCTTTATCAGAGCCACAGGTGGACAATTGTGAGTTCTGGAAATACTAAGGAGTCAAAATTTCTTTAAAGGGACCATACATTTTTTAAAGGAAATAATTATTCACAAAGACATTGAGAATATGAGTTGACTTCTATAAAGAACATTTTTAACACACTATCATGCATGTTTGATTGTACTTTACAGGATTATGTTATTAGTCAGGATATAAGCAGAGAAAGACAAACCTGATATGATAAAGGCAATAGTACAACCCGGTAGTGATTAACTGCATAGAAAATGGACATTTTTTTTCCCTTGAAAATAGCACAGCAACTGGCAATAGCTGACAGCTTTACCCAAAGGTAAGCAGAGAGCTGGGTGTGGTGGTGCACGCTTGTAATCCTAATACTTGGGAGACTGAGACTGGAGGATCCGGGTTCATGGCCAGCTTCAGCTACTTAGTGGGGTTCTCCACAACTTAGTGAGACCTTGTTTAAAAATAAATAGGGCTGGGGGTGTAGCTCAGAGGTAGAATGCCCCTGGGTTCAATCCCAGTAGCACCAAAAAAAAAAAAAAAAAAGAGCTTTTTACTTCCTGTTTTTTATTAATACTGCCGATTTTCATTAAAGATCTCCAGACAAATACAAATAAAAAAGAAAAAGACTTTTAAAGGGTTTCCTCCTCTTAGACTTTTCTTGATTCTTTAGTGAGCTGACTAGTAAAATCTAAGCGTTAAAAATAAATTCCAGTGGGGATAAATTGATCCACTTCTAACTGTGACTAAAGTCACTTTCACCACTTCAGCAGATTAAATGACTGTTTATTGAATTTGGGGTCACTTCACAGAAGCAGTTTGACCTCAGGTCTTCTCCATCAGCCTCTCTAGCTGGCTGACAGAAACGCAAAGAAAACCACAATGGAGTGACTTTTTTTTGCATTTGGGTGAGATTTGGCGGGAGATGGTTGTTTCTACCTAGTGGGAAACCAGTCATGCAGTTTTAAAATTCTTAAATTCAATTCTTAAGCATATGCTTTAGAAGTGAGAGCTGGATCTAAGTCCAGGCCAATTATATTCATATTCAACAAATAGGACCTGGAATAGTAACAAAATCTACCTAATCTGTTTCTTTATTTAATAACAGATCCTCAGCCTAAAGATTATTAGCAGGATCACATCAAGAGTTATGTGCGAAGCATCTAACCCAGTGCCTAGCCCAATACGAATGGCTGTTTTTTACTGTCTTCTTTTAAATTTTATTTCTTAGTCTCATTTCTTTTCCGTCTCATATTACTTCTGTTCCTGGGATAAACATTGCCTCTTTTGGTAACAAACATGGTCTTGCTTCCTATAATGAATAATCTGACCAGTGAGACACACAGAAGATTCGCTTGCAACATTCAAGCTAAATGTTTATCTTTTTACCTTGCACAGAAAGACTGGCATTAAGTCCAGCTTCTTCTTCATCTGCTATTGGTTCTCTATGATGGCATAGATACTGCTCTCTGGTCTGGAAAAGCCAGGATAACAAGTCCAAATACTCCCTTGCAATAGACTTGGCTCTTCTCCTAATTACCTCTCTGCTCAAAAGTAAGGAGTTATTTTTTCCTTAAGCTGTCTTACGATTTTATCAGCAATTATTCCCCATTATGCAATGAGCTTGATCAGCTTCCGGTGGCCCAATCCAGTAATTATGGTCACAGATCAATGCATTAGAAAAATTCTTTGCAAGGAACAGCCAGATAGTTGCTTACAATAGCATTATCCCCAAGCTCTATTTAGTGTGAGTGGGATACTTTCCTATTTGTGTTGCAATATGAAAATATGTAGCCATTGATGTAGCCACTACTCTAAGTTCAAAACCAAAATACAACTCAGTCCATTTATTGCATCCTACTAATGTCAGTACATCTTCATATGCAAAATGAAGCTGCAAATTCCCAAGGGATCATCATGTACTTCCCTTCTTCCCATGCGTATTGAGCTGGAAATGGAAACCATTCCAATAATAATCAGTTGCATAAAAGCACAGAGTATATTCCATAGCTACAAATCAAAGTTATCACCCTCTTCTTCCTATGTCATTTGACCCAGGCAAATGTAAGTAGGAGATTTGGTGCCAATTCTTCTTCATTTTAAGTTCCTTTCTTCAGGACGGGTTCATCTATATGCCCTTCTTCCCATTTAAAGGCCCTTGGGATGGGTATCTTACAAAGAAAATTGCTTAGTGCCTGCCAGAAATAAATAGTTTTAATTTTGCCTCTTAATCTTCATTTTAACTTTCATCTTGAATTTCCCATTTTCAAGTATCTGACTAAATTGATTTGATGCTTAATGCTTGCCAAATAAATAATGAGGCTCTGAATGAGTCCATATGTAATAAGGCAAGGATTTCATTACTCCTAACATCGCTATAATCAGGCAATGATTAAATTATTTCTAACATTCTTAATACCAATGTGAAAATAGGCTAAAGACCCAGAACAATTTAAGCCCTTCCCACCATGTTTGTATCACGCGTTTCTATTTCCAGCAGTTTATTGCGATGTTGCAGGAATGGGCCTGTAAGGGTTTATGCTAATGATAATGGAAAGCGCTCATCCACAGGTGTCCCCTTTATCTCAGCTACATCTTTAAAATCATTTATGAGTTCCATGGTAACAACCCTAAGGACCACCAGCAGGAATGCTGATTAACACTTACTAGGGGGGGAAAGACTTAAATAATCAAACCATTTGCAAATTGTTGAAATCTAGACAGATGTTCAACTCATGGTTATTTTGCAGGGCCCAGGTGGAGGG
The DNA here is from genome assembly GCA_004027655.1 of Graphiurus murinus. Classification (NCBI taxonomy): domain Eukaryota; kingdom Metazoa; phylum Chordata; class Mammalia; order Rodentia; family Gliridae; genus Graphiurus; species Graphiurus murinus. Next base: position 49,356 of record PVLC010004690.1, on the reverse strand, counting down.
GGAGGGATGCAGGGCTCTGGGTTGAATGAGTGTCTGCCTGCTCTTCTTCGTCTGGGACACTCAGACATGTCTCCTAATCAAGGACATTTAAATCTGTCTCTAGCACAACTGGCATTCCTTCCAGTTTTCAGAAATCAGCATATACCTGTGGCATCCAAGGGAGATTCTTAACTCAGACCTCTGAGTTTTGTTTGTGGTACCTTTGGAGTCTGACAGTAGTACCACCCAGGAAATGATTTGCAGCTTTAATGCATGCTTTCAGGGTGGCAGCAGCAACAAGAAATCTGTATTAGAGCACCGTGAATCATCATTAAAAGGCATTTAAAACTGACTTGTAAAATATGGCTCTATGCACTTTCCTATAAAGTAGTGTATTAAAACAATGATATGCATGTTAATAAATGTAAAGTTGTAGCTCCTCTATTAGATCAGAATGTGGCCAAAAGAATGCATGTAGTTTACTCTTGAGGTGAAAGGTTCTGTTTTTTATTGTTGAATCCACTGGTAGCATTTTATGATGGTCTAGAGCCAAATTACAACTTTTCTGGCCACTATGTTAGCCATCAGCCTTGAATTTTAAAAGGGTAAAATGTTCTGCTATTGTTTTTGTTGCTTGTAAATTCCATTTGTGGATTTATTATAGGTTGTGAGATTGTTGGACCTAGACATCAAGTAATTTCGGGCTGTCAGAATTTAATGTGAGGACTTTTGGAACAGTAAATAATCCTGAGATTTTTTTCAGTTCAGAAACAGGCCAGAAATGTGGGAGTAGAAACTGATAAAACCTGGTGTTATATTGGGGATAGATCCAGTACTTTGAGTTATATCTTAATCTCATTTCAATTATTGTACATGGATAAGATTTATGTTTAATGATCAACCTGGCTTTTAGTACATAACATGTATCCTTTTAGAGCTATCAATGTATGTATGAAAGCATTCAAATTAGCAACTGCATGAAGGAAAGATGTTATTCATGGCAGAGCGTAGTCTATATAGTCAATGTATTTATTTATATCATCATTATGTAACTAAAGACATTTAGGTTCTTCTCTCTTTCTCTCTCTCTCTCTCTCTCTCTCTCTCTCTCTCTCTCTCTCTCTCTCTTTCTCTCTCTCTCTCTCTCTCTCCTTGTACTACTGGGAATTGAGTCCAGAGCCTTGCACATACTACGAGAGTGCTATGCCACTGAGACACACCCCCAGCTTGACATTTAGGTTCTTAAATTAGTAGAGTGTCTTGCTAATGTGGGTTAAAATGCCTGTGTTTTTTAGACCACTTTCTGGACTTAATCCTGCTCTCTTTCCTTAAACTATCCAATTCTTCTAATTACCAGTTGTTTAAACATTTTCAGCTTCCTCCAGAGGAACTATTTTTAAATGATGCTCAGGTAGAATGTGTTTTTGGTTTTCATTAAAGTATCTATTTTTCTGGATTACATGCATTTATAATATACAAAGTAGACTAAAATATCCACCCCGATATCCTCTCTGTGATGTGGCTTCCACAAAAAGCTGAAACTAAATCCAAGCAAGCAGAGACGGGCCATGATGTATTTCACCTAACATTTTCTGTTGTACCCTCTTCAAACTAGTTGTTCCGTTGCTTTTCCTCAGCATGCCATGAAAGAATGATTGTCTGACAATGAACTCTATCACAACTAAAGCTTTAAAGTTCTGCCAGAGATCCTCGCTTGTATCCATTTCATATTGACATGTATGCACATCCTGTTTATAAAGGCTATGCTAATTTGCTATGCCAAATCTTGAGTGTTTATTACATATTTATCCTTTCTAACTTCACAGTGTTAAGCAACTAGAATGAGAACTAGATTTCCTCAAGTCAGTCCAGGAGAACTAAGCCACGTGATTAAGACTTTCTGCAGCATGCGATGTGGTGGGTTTCGTGTCTCTCAGTTTGGCCACTACAGTCTTGGCAGCTCTATGGGGCTTCTTTAGGCATAGTCTCGTAGGAGGCTAGTCCCAGAATCCTCTTCCTGTTGCTCTCCTGTTTTCATTTATACAATCTCTACACCCATAGGAATAAATGGTGATTCTTTATCAGATCTCTCTTTTCCTGAGTTCTCTCCTGAATTAAAGATCCTTTTCCTTCATGTATTGCTCTATTTGGGAAACTCCATAGATCTTGAGGTCAACAAACCCCTAACTAAATTAACCATCTCTCTTCTCCCTGACTCTGTGTCATCTCTCATCCCTTATATCTAAGGTTCGTCACCTGTAATCCAAAACATGTCCAAATGTGCTAACACCCTTTTATCATTAGCCCAGATCCCTTGCTTGGACATGTGATCAGTCTGATAATTTGATTTCTTGATTCTCAGCCATAGAAGCCTGTAGTTATCTATCTATAATGATTCTTAATTAATATTTTTATTATCATAGCAGTATTGACTTCTTTTTCTTCCTATGACTCCTTCCTTGGTCAAGGTACTTATGCTCGTTTTTGTTTTTCTTATTACCTCTGTATACTATTAAATTTTTTATATGCCCCAACAAATTCCAGGACCACAAAGCTATTTTTGCTACTTTCTCTGCCTAGTAAGTTCTTCCACCCACACTTTCTTAACATCTTATCGTGCTTGTCTTTCAAGACTTAGTTGACAGAACACTTCATCTGGAACTCTTCCCTTGGTCTTGCCAAGACTTGATTAGGTGCCTTTTTACCATTCTGGCAAGTGGCTCCCACTTTCCTCCGAAATGTGCTTGCATGCTCACACACCAATCTTATCACTTGGATGTCATTGCCTGGAAGGCCAAGGTTCTGCTTTTCATCAGGCAAAGCAAAGCACCTGGTACAGAATGGGAGATTGACAGATGCCTGTGGGAACACAGGAGTAGGTGTGGAGGAAATATGATTAGGATTTCTAACTCTTGCAAATATTGTAATTGCTCCCCATTACCTTTAGCTCCAGGTTGGTTGTTGTCAGTCTCAGCTTCTGCTATACTTTGATGGATAGTTGGGATATGTACATGAAGCAAACACACACGCCTCCAATCATGTTGTGAACTGGAAGCCAGGCATGGTGGTGCACACCTGTAATCCCAGTATTTGGGAGGCTGAGGAGGATGATGGGTTCAAGGTCAGCTTCAACAACTTAGATTCTGTTTCAATACAAAAAATAAAATAGGGCTGGGGGTGTAGCTCAGAGGTATAATGCCTCTAGGTTTAATGCACAGTATAGAAAAGAAGAAAGAGGAAAGTGAACTAGAAATACTACCTCAGAAAATGAATCAGAGTCTATGGATCATAGATAAAATTTCTGGAGACCAAAATTACCCACCGGTCATGCCTAGGAGGAGAGAGAGGTTAAATCCACTGATAGAGCAAGGGTATATAAGGATAAAGAAATGTGCACCCAACAGGAAGGCAGAGCTTGTGTAATTGTCATCAGAGCCTGTTGACTCTCTTTGCTTGCATAGTTTCAAGGACTACATCAGCTGATTGGACCTGGGATCACACACAGATGGGAGATTGGCAGACATTTTCATTTTTAGGTCACAGTCTGGCAGTTATATTTTGTGGAAATCACCTCAAACTAGGAACAGATGAGGTACTATAACAGCTTCAAATAACCTTAGTATTATAGAAGTGGCAGCAGTTGAAGGAGTAAATAGTAAAACGCTTTTTTGTTTGCTTGCTTTTTGTTTTACAGACTTTAGTTTAAAGGTTGCCAGGGGCTGAGAGGAGGAGAAATGAAAGACTATTGTTTAATAGGCATGAGGATTTTGTTGGGGTGATGAAAAATGTTTAAAAAAGGTAGAGGTTGATTGATGGTTGCACAATATTGTGATATAAATAATACTATACTGTATATTTAAAAATTATTAAAATGGCAACCCTTGCTACATATATTACTATAATATTAAAACTATTTAATAACACAATATACTCCAAACTACCACATTGAGTGGATGAATTGTAAGGTATGGGGATTATCATTCAATAAAACTGCTAATAAATACTCTACTGGTTTTCTAGGGTTTCTCATTACCACAAACTAGGACACTTAAAACAGTGAAAATACAGAAATATATAGTCTTGAAGTTTGGGTGACCAGATTCTAAAACTGAAATGCTTGTAGAACTGTGGTCTCTCTGAAGCTCTAGGAGAGATTTCTTTCCCTGCCTTGTCCTAGCTTCTGGCTTTCCTTAGCTTGTAGTCACATTGATGCAATCCCTGCCTCCTCTTTCAGGTTGCCTTCTCCTCTCTGTGTCTCTTTTGCCTTCCGTCAAGACACGTTGGCTGTCTTTATGGCTTATTGGGATAATTCAGGATGATCATATCTTGAGATCCATAGTTATACCTGCAAAGACCCTTTTTCCAAATAGGGTTAAGTTTGCAGGATCCCAAGCATGCATATATCTTTTGGGGTCATCATTCGCACCACTATAAGCTCCACTCTTCATTAAATATTTGCCTTTGGGCAAGCACTGGTTGTGAAGAATCTCTACTTGGATTTAGTTTCAAAACAACCCTAAATGAAATCAGTAGTATGATTGTCTACACTTAACCAATGGGATACTATGTGAAATAACTTACTCATGGTCTCACAATAAAAACTGGTTGAAACCCAATTGAGATGAAACATAGGATGTGATTCCAGAACTCCAACCCAACAATTATTCTGATTTTCATCTTATTATTTTTTACTTTTCATCTTCCTGCAAAATTCTATAGTGATTGAAGCAAATAGCAAACTCTTCTTCCTCTTATCTGCTAAGGAAAATCTTCCCATTTGCTATTCTATTTTTTTTCCCAAGAGATAATAGTTTAGATTTGGATTTGTCTACCATTGATCTTAACCTCTCCCTGAAAATCTCTCTCACAAAGAGTTTAAATTTCATAAATGGAGATTTGTGGAATATGTGCAAACTATGCTAATTATACAACTCAGGGAGGGGGGATTGTGTTAGAAAACTTAGAGCAATACAAACCTCTGTTCTTCAGCTTTAAATGACTTAATAACTGCCCTTCTGAAATGAAGTCCAAGACCAAATGTATCTAAGTGAACACAGTGAAAAAGAAATAACTGGAGTTCTTTTTTTTTTCCCCTAAATCACTTTTATTAAGACAGCTTTTGAAAGCCATTTCTGTTAAAATTTACTGCAATGGAGAAACACGATACAACAATTACTGTATATAGAAGTCATCTTCAATCCCGAGGATAATACAGGATATTCAGGGCCTGAGACTCTCACAATTTGGTTACTCCAAAGTGTCTTGTCACAAAAGATTAATGATGGCTCTGCTCATCGATAGAGCACTTAGGAGCTCAGTTACCACCATGCTAATATCCAAAGGAACATTCCTTCATTCTGTGGTTTTCCATTTCCTCTGTAAGTTTCATTTCCTTGCCTTTTCAATTCTCCTTTCTGATGAAGTTAATTTTCCTTTCTTCCTTTGGTCTCTTCCAGTTTAAATCTCAATTTTATGGTCTGTCTTATCAGAATCCACTGGAGCATTATTTAGTAACCACTTTCTCCCCCTGGTTTGGGGCCACAGATCTAGTGATAAAATATTCTTGCTTCTTCAGAGATTTAAAATGTTTGCTAGAAAGCACATTTCATTTACATAGTTCTGCAACCCTTTTTTGGACACTAATAATGTAAAACTGTGATTTCTTTCTTTAAACTTTGTTGATTATTATTTACGAAGAAAATGAACAACAACAACAACAAAAAAAAGTGAAGAATAAATTTCTCTCAGAGTAATGACAAGCGATTAGTTTAATGATTAAGGCATTAGGGATTTATGCTGTGGCAGACCCACCTGGCAATCCAGAGGATTTGAAACTTCTCCACATAATCCATTTGCTACTGATGAGATAATTCCGGCTTCTTAGATTTTTAAAGGCCATTGGAAAACACATCATCTCCTCTCTTATTTTACAGTAACACGGTCGGCAGGAAGAGTTCTGATTTCAAACTTCTGAAGATTGGTTGAATACACTTATCTGAGTTAACAGGGTTGGCAACTAGTAGTAAAAATACCTAGTGTTTATTTTTATAATGTTTCAGAACGTCTAAGAATTTTACATACATGATTTCATTTTATCTTCCAAGGTAAGCACCATCAATATTCCTTTTCTACACATAAAAAATTGAGGTGCCATACCTGTAGGTGAGTTGCTACCTCCAAGTTACACCCCTGCTCTATTTTTTATTCTTTATTGTGAAACAGGGTCTAAGCTGCAAAGAGCCTCACTAAGTAGCTGAGACTGGCCAAGAACCTGTGATACTCCTGTCTCAGCCTCCCAAGGACTGGGATTACAAGCATGCACCACCATGTCCTGCTTCTTCTCTGTCTTTTGAGCCTTTTCTAGACATGAGAAATCTGCTCACTATTACCTTCCATAAATCCCTTCCTTCACTGATGAGGCTGTCCTGTAACCACCTTTTTAATGTTCCTGGCCCCCAGATCTTTGGAGAAAGAAATAAGTTTTAGATGTGATTGTATTCTTGGAAAGCAGCATAGTCTATGGCTTAATATAAGTATTGATAAATATATTCTGAATTAAGCCAGGCATGGTGTCACACCCTTGTAATCCCAGTACTTGAGAGTCTGAGACAGGAGAATTGCAGGTTCCAGGACAGCCTCAGCAAATAGTGAACTTTCATTAACCTAACAAGACCCTCTTTTGAAATAAAAATAAAATAGGGCTGGGAGTGTAGCTTGGAGGTAGAATGCCCCTGGGTTTAATCCCCAGTGCCACAAAAAATAAAAATAAATAAATAAAATATATTTATATCCTGAATTGACTGGGAAATACATTTTCAATTTTCTTATACTTTCAATATTCTGATACTTTGGGATTAGTATGTTCATGATGGAGGACACTTTTTGGGTGGGGGGGGGGTGAAAAGAGTCCTATTAGAAAATCAGTTGCAGTAAAGGCAGTCAATTTTCCTCCAGCCAGCTCTGTATGACAAGACTGATGGCATATGGTAGGACTGCCTTCTGGATGCTGACACTGGTGGCATGTGGCAGGAAGCAGAAGATGGGGGGCAGGATCATAGGAGACTATCAAGATTTTCAGGAAAGTTACTAAGTGCATGCATGATCAAAGTGATGAGATATCTTAGCAGCACACAATGAGGACAGAATTTCGAGTCTGAACTTGATTGAAGGGGCTCCCTGGCATGGCCATGCCCACGAAAAAAATGGAGAAAGGGGGATAATGAGAAAATAAGATGGGACATTTGCAGAAACTCTGATGGTGTGTGTGTGGTGTGTGTGTGTGTGTGTGTGTGTGTGTGTGTGTGTGTTAGTAAACATTGGAAATGCACAAATATTAAAATTCAAAGCATTAAGGCCTATTTTACTTCAGTCTCCAAGGGACAGAAAGGGTTCCAGCTCCTATTTGGTTACACAGACTTCACTTCCTTTATCCCTTTTGAATCTCACATTAATACAATAAAACAAGCACAGAGTAGTTGTTGTTACTATTTGAGAAAGAAAGAAATGAAACTTGTATTTATTTTTATTTTTGGTGCTGTGGGTTGAACCCGTAGCCTCATGCGTGCTAGTCAAGAGCTCTATCATGGAGCTACATCCCCTGCCCTGAAGAAAGGGAGCTTTAAGGAGTCAAATTAAACAAATAGTAATAATAATAGAGGCAGAAGTATGTGCCAGTCATCACACTTTTCTCTGCATTATCTCATCTAATTGTCTCTGATAAAAGCAGTGGTAGCAAGGATGACTCTACCTTCTTGGCAACTTAGAAAACCGCCAGGACAAATTAGTCCCTGCATTTCATACAGGAAGTAACAAACTGAGAACTGATCTGTCCATTCGAAGGCATTTGTAACTAGTCACTGTGTTATTCCACCTTTTTAGTTTCTGAGTCTTAAAATCCAGTCTTCCCGACATCGCTTTTCTCCTAACCCATTATGAACAAACTAGTTAACTGGGAACAAAAACAAACAAACAACAACAACAACAACAAAAAGGAAAAAATCCAGAAGATGGTTTTACTTCCTTAACTTTGCCTCATTCATTTTAATTGTGCTCTATCACAACAAAGGAAAGCGGGGTTCCAAGTAGACAGTAACTTCCTCCCCATGCCCAATGGGCCCTAGCATCCCATCAGTAACCACCTGCTCTGTTCATTCGTGTGATCATAGATATCCGCCAGCAACCCTGCTGCTCCTCACCTTTGCATTTCAAGAGATCCAGGGTGCCAGCACAGAGGAACTCAGTCCTCCTACCAGGTGTGGAGAAGGTCATCAGCCTTTCCCTCTGGAATGGAGAAAATGGGGTCCACAGAAGAGGAACCACTTCTTAAAGGCAAAACTGGCTACCCTCCCACTGGCTGCCTCCCTCCATCTCAGCTCTCCTATTGAATTTTTAGATAAGAGATAAAATCCTGAGGCACAGGAACAATGGGTTGTTAGCATTTGATGATAATGACTATCACTAGGGGAAACTATGAAAAGAAAATTTTTATCAGCTAAGCAATTCAGGACTAAAAATATTTCAGAATGATCACATTTTCTGTGTTTTGTTAGCATTCTTTCCTACCCCCCCCCACTTCAAAACTGATCTCTAGCAAAAGAAGGAAGCTTGAGAAAATTCCTCAATGCAGAAATTTTTAAATAAATAAAAACCAAAATTGGACATAGATGATATTCCATTTCAGAAACCAATTTTCATAGAATTAAAAACCTCTTATTTAGGAAAATAGGATAAAATCTACATACTACTAATTCAAGGTTTCCTAAACTTCAAATATGTTTTTTCTTCCTGACTTTTGCCATATCCAGGTATGTATTCCATTAATTTTTTTTTTTTTTTTTGTATATGTGTGTGGTACTAGGGAAGGAACCCAGGGGCCTTCTACCTGCTGGCTATACCCCTAGAACTACTTTATATTTTATTTGGAAACAGGGTCTCACTAAGTTTCTGTGAGCCTTACTAAGTTGCTGAGGCTGGCATCGAACCTCTGATTCTCCTGTCTTAGGCTTCCAAGTACTGGAATTATAAGCATGCACCACCATGTCCAGCTCTGATTCCATTCATTTTTAAGTAATGATATTTTTCTTCAAATTGATCATTTTATAAAGGAACAAATACTTTCTTAATGTGTTTAAATATGCTTGTAATAGAATCTTCTAATTTACATTAAATAAATACATAGTTAGTAAAAGAAAGTTCACTTGTTCATGTAATGCTAAAACCTTCTCACATTCCACCCACCAGCAGCAAGCTTCCCACCTCTTAGATGTTCCTTTCCAACTCTTGGGCTAAGACAACAGAGAAGATATTCTCTTTTACAGAACTATCTTAAAAATCTGTGGAACAGATTTGGTCTTGGATGGTTGCTACTTGTTAAGTAAATAAGATGTAGATCATTTGATCTCTTGACTTCAGTTCTGAATGTTTTTACTATAACATCTTTCATAAAGCAACTTTAGGGTTTAGGAAGTAAATCAGGCTTCCCATAGTGTGTGTGTGTGTGTGTGTGTGTGTGTGTGTGTTTTCTGCTGGTAGCCTGAGCAGGTGTCATCTGCCAACTCAGATCCTTTTTCTTTTGTATTCATATGACTGAAATCCTTGTGTCTCCTCTTATAGGGTTCTTGTCCAGTGGATTTTGACAAATGAAGTCCAAGGACTAACAAAGGGTATAGAAATATGAAAGTTTAAGTCAGGAAAAGATAGAAGACAAAAACAGCTTCCCCCACCAAATGTGGAAGGGGGGAGTCCTGAAAGAAAATAACCACCCAAAACTCTTGGCAGGTAAGCTTTTAAACCTTAATGAGGTTTCCCATCTGCTCTTTTATGATTGATCAGAATTGAGTTTTGGGGGAACCAATGTCATTTAATCAGATTCAACCCTTAATTTGAATTGTTATCTTATGGGCTGGTGGCCCAGATCTTCTGGTACCCACTGGTCTCTCACTTCCCTCTTTGCGTCCCCCCACCTCACAGAAGGTGATGCTGATGGCCTTTTTAATTTCCTCCTGTTCCCAGGACCTCAGCTCTGCCTCACTACTAAAGATATAAAAATCTGAAATACAGGTTTGTCACCAGAGGAGGGGGTTCCAAGAAGGTTCCCCAAGGGGGGGGGTCTCAACTAAGGACAATGAGTCCTTGACAAATACTGCAGAAAACAATTTCCAGATGTGTCAGAGAGCTGCACAAGTAGAGATTTATTCAGGAAAGGAGTACAGATTCAAGGGAGACGGTGGGCTATCTGGAGAATGAGATGAGCTATTGGGGTCTTGGGCTCTTCCTTTGAAGGACACTTTCTGAGGGGTGGGTGTGGGGGAGTATGTGGAGGTGACATCAGCATGATGATCTCATGACAGGCGATAGTGGTCTTGTCTTGAGGAAAATAGGATAATTCCATGGGGTTCTCGGCTTCTGTGGTGAAAAGAATATTTGCACGTCTCTTTTATTCAAGAAAAGTGGAGATACACATTCAGGGAAAACACACAGGCCACTTGGAGAGTGTGAGAGTAGCCCTGGGATCTTTACAATTCTTTTCTTCTAGGGGACCTAGAAAGGCGGTGGCTTAGGGGCATATGACAGCATGCCATGGTTGTCTTCTTTTGAATTTTAAGGCTGACAAAAGTTGAAAAAATCCTCCAGGATAAGAATCTCATGGAGCTGAGGCATGAAGCAAGGGTGCATGGCAAATGTGTGACTTCCTCTGGGATCTTCCTACCAGGAAATCTAGGTGAGAAGATGGGGTGCATGCAGGGGGCTTGGGGAGAGGTGAAGCTTTTTCTTTTGGAATCTAATCATCTCAGTATTTTCAGATATGAAGCTAGGAAATTATGATTAAAAGTGTGGACCTGACTTTTGTCTAAGAGAGAATAGACTCTGTAAAATGAAGCTAGGGATTATAAAGTTTCTTTTAGATTTTAAAACTATGTTTTCCTTTCCTTCCCAATTTGTCTCCTTTCTACCTAATAGTTTATTTCTTCTATCCTACCTCAGTCTGGCTGTTATCAAGATCCTTAGGATCATGTTGTCTCCCTTCTCTGAATAATAAATAAAATTTGGAACATATCCTATATGATAGGTTTTTAGAAGTATTATATAGCCCTTTGCTTCATGTATTCTAAAAATATATGCGTTAGTACATTACACAGGGTAATTTTCATAGGTGAGTGGATTTCTGGTAACTTTTAAGATTGTAGGTAAAGATTTATAGGTTTCCAAGGAATTTGGAAGTGACAGGCCTGGAAGGAAAACTGGCTTAGGGAGAAAAGGTATTAGACTTTTTAGTCTCCTTTCTACCTATCTTTTATTTCTTCTTTTCTGTACTATTTCAGGTTGAGCATCCCTAATTGGAAAATCTGAAATATGGAATACTCCAATAGTACAAATGGAAAATCCAAACCATGAAACTTTCATGCATCAAATTTTTAAGATATTGTGTAAAATTATCTTCATGCTATGTGTATAAAATGTATGTGAAACATAAGGGAATTTTGTGCTTAGTCTTGGGTCTCGACCCCAAGTTATTTCATTATATATATGCAAATATTACACAACTAAAAACAAAATCTCCAGCCTGAAATGCTTCTTTTCCCAAGCATTTTGGATAAGGGATATTCATTTAGAATCACTTCATGGGGTTGAATTCATTTATATACTTTTGTCTTATAATTTCTCTTCCAAATAGAGGTGCATAGCTCCTTGTTCATACCCCAGTATCTTTCCTGCCCACAGTGCTGACATATTGAGTAGTAAAGAAGGGACTTTACACAAAGAGAGGTGTGGACTTGGCTCTTAGTTCCTGGGAGGTGGTCCATAGGCCACTGGAATGCCCTGCCTGATCCATGTGCCTTTGCTTTCCTGGTACTTTGGGTCACAGCTGAGTAACATGATTAATGATAAAGACTTTAAGCCACGTGGTATCCACTCTTCTTCTGGAGGGTCAGGAGACTAAAAGTTAGGCACACTGGACTTTGATCATGTCTACATGACTTAATTCTAATATGAACTGTGGAGACCCCAGGCCTGATCAACTTCCTTGATGGGCAATATTATGCATATTGTCAATAATCATTGCAAGAAAAGGTAACTCTATCTGCGACTCTGTTGGAAGAAGACAATTGAGTACTTCCACATTTGGAATCTCCTAGACTCTGCCCCACATGTCTGTACTCTTGACTGATTTTAATCTCTACCCTTCCACTGTTACAAAATATAATAATGAGCATAATACTTTACAGCAACTTCTGTGAGTTCTTCTAGTAAACCATTGACCTCAATGTTGGCACTATACCCCCAAATATCACATTCACAAGTAGTCAATAGATAGTGTGATTGAGACACAGCATAACACCATATTTGAAAAATTACGAAGTTAGATATATTGACTATACCATTAAATCACTGTGAAACCCTGGGCAAGTTGCTTCTCTGGAATTCTGTTCATAAAATAGAAAAAATGTTATTATTGAACTTATAGGTTGATATGAGAAATCAATAACATTGTTGTGCTAAGCTACACTAGAACAAAGAGAAAAATCAGTACTATTTAGTCTTTCAAATTGTGATATTTTCTTTAACATGGATATCACAATAACTTTTATTTCATTTTATTGTTATATTAAAATATCATTCATCTTTCAAGTGTGTGTGTGTATGTGTGTGTGTCTGTGTATTGAACACAGGGCATTGCACATGCTAAGCACGTGTTCTATCACTAATCTATATCCCCAGACTATATTGTTTATCTTGATTACTAAATCTTTGATGGTCTCTCCAATCTGCACCCAAGGTGAGAGCTTTACTCACCTCATCTTAGTCTTGGCTCTGAAGAAGATTAACAATAATAATGAAAGTAAATTGCATAGCATGAGGTCAGTATCATAGGAAACACTCAATAAATAACATGTCGTTGTAGCAGATATTATTGTTGTTGTTGTTACTAATTTGTAAAAGACTTTGGATATTTAGTGCTATGTTAATGGGGATGAAAAAAAATAAGCAATAACAAAAACTTTGATCAGGAACTGGTCAGCTTCATAGGAAACTTCGAGGGTTTATTCCCATAATCAATCTGGAAACATTGGACACTGTATCTGATAGTTCTTATACATTTGATTTTTAATTTGTTATATGAGGAAGAGCAAAGAAATAGGCTGGAGGTTCTTTTTGAATGTTGGAATTTATAAAAAGATGTTGACTTTGTGAAGATTATCTTTAAGCAAATAGTATATTCAGCATTAAGTGAATTGAAATGCTGATGAACTATGATATTCTAGTTAAATGGATGTATCCTGTATCCGGAGAATTTCTTTCAGTGTCAGCTTCTGCTACTGAAGATCTCTGTGAAATGTGTTTGCTGACTTTTCTGCCACAATATCAGGAGTAGGAAGAGCACAATAACCTTGTGGCATTATAGACATTCATGGTCTTTGGTGTTGTCCACAGGGCCATATCTATAGAAACTGAATCGCTCCCAAAATATTTTATACAGTTTGAGGGATATAAATAAAAATAAATTTTTACTGTGTCAAAATACAAAACAAATATTTAGTCTTTGCTCCCAGTTCCAAAAAGCAAAGAAGTTGATTTAGCCAAGAGGTTTGGACAGGAGCGGAGGGGACACTAATGTATATCAAGGTCACTCACTAAACTGAACTTGAGAGGGAGGGAGGGCGAGGGAGTGGGGTGGGAATTTGGGGAAGGGGTCAAATGAGAATTGTGAGCACATGTATCATTATCAATTTGCAGCTAACAAAGATGTATGCTTACAATGTATGAATAAAAAAAAATTAAAAAAAAAAAACAACCAAGCAATTAGGTCAGAACTTATGCACTGCCCCTACCAAGGGCTGGAGATTGAGTTCAATCACAAGTGGTGAATAATGTAATCTATCATCCCTTCATAATGAAATGTTCATAAGAGCCCAGAAATGATAGGGTTTGAAGACCTTGTGAGCTGTTGAACTCTCAGAGGTGCTGGGAGGATAGCTCAGAGACTCTAAACACTACCCTCGCAGATCTTCTCCTACACTTCTTATCCATTTAGCTCCTCATGAGTTGCATCCTTTAAAACCAACCAGTATATGTACAAGAAGTGCTTTTCTGAGTTCTGTGAACCATTCTAACAATTATAGAACCTGAATAGGGTGTTATGGAGACCTCTGAATTTATAGCCAGTTGGTTACACACACAGGGAACTCCTAGAACTTGAATAGGAACTGGAGACAGTCTTGTGGAATTGAGCCCTTAACCTTCAGGAGTTGCCCTTAGTCTGAGAATTATCAGAAAGGACCTGATGTGGGATAGAAGAAATAAGTCGGTAGAAAGGAGACAGGCAGGAAGGGAAAGTAAAATATAACTTTAATATAAAAAACCTGGAGCTGAAGTGCTTCAGCCTCTACTTCACAAACCAGTTCTCTTTCCCAGGCCTAATGCTCCCAAATTCCTGGGAAATCTGTAAATCTTAAAGTTAACTAAAAGGAAGTATAATTGCTCTTTGCATTGATAGCAAGACAGGCATGAGATTTTGTAAAACTTATAATGTAGGATACTCTCCAGCTTATCTGTCGATCAGTAAATGAGGACTCCAATCGGCTTGAGGACCCTAAGTTTGACTAGATCACCAAACCACCATAAACTGCCTCGGGGATTACTGGCCTGAGATCATCCTCATATACCTCCTCTAGCCACCCCTCATGAAATTCCCCTACAGCAAAAGAGCTCTGAACTCCTCCAAATGCCTTCCTCATCTTGAGGTGGTCTGCATTCTCTCTTGAAAGTGTAATTCTTCCTTTTTTTCCCCTTTTCCCAAATAAACCTCTGTCCATGACTCTAACTGGCATGTGCTGAAATTCTTTTCCATCATATTAGCCAAGGACCCTGAAGATCCTGAGTTCTTAAGCTGAAGGTTCACCCCAACAGACCCAGGTCATGTCAGAGAACCAGAGAACTGCGAATAAAATTTATTTGGGGTTTCCTTCATGAAAAACTGGGTGAACTTCTTCGAATACTTGAGAGTCATTCTAATGTTATAGCTTCATTAAAAACATTGGACTGGTTCAGGCTTATTATTCCTGTTTTCTTATTGTTTTTATTAATTATTCTAATAAATTAGCCTTTTCCTAAGGCTTTACAGTTGAAATAACTGATGAAATTCATGTAACTAAAATCTCCACAGCTTTTAATGCTGTATGAATAGTTTATTAAATAAGTTTTCCTTTGGTTATATTGGCATCATTCATGCCAAAAGATGAATTATTTCTACTTCTCAGAGACTTATACAATCTGCTCATGTGTAAGTGCCCTTGAAAATGAAACCCATGATGTAGAAAGGGAAACTGTGGAAAGGAAACTGTACCTGAAGTTTACAGCAGTGTTACAACATGATACTCGGAGCAGTGACATCAGTATCTCCTGTGAGCTTGTTAGAAATGCAAATCATTGGCCCCTCTTGAATTGTGGGATCAAAATTTGCAGGAATAGTGCCAAGATCATTGTGCTTCAACAAGGTTTCTGGGTGATCTTTGTGTACAGAAAATCTGAGGAAAATTGCTTTATATGTAGCTTGGTGAAAGATAAGTGCAGTTAGGAGTAATGGAAGATCAGATTCAATGGTGGTGTGGAAAGCTTTCCCTTTGCTTAGGACTGAGGATTGTTCCTATATGGAGGACTTTCAGGTAAGTCCCATGCAAATTGGGACAAGCTGGTCAAAAGGTTCTGAGTGTATTTTATAAGCTAGGATACCTTGCATTTAGTTTTGTCTCTATTGGATATCCTTTATTTCCTGAGTGATTTCTCTTAGGCTCTGGGCATGACCACATGAATATGGCTATTTTGCAGGTCATAGATTTGGGGAGAATTCAATAAGGTAGTTAGTTAGAGCTGACATTTTGTTCTTGCTGTAATGGCTGGAGTTCGATTATACTAGAGTGTGTGATCCATAACTTGCTTCTCTGCTTAATTCTTTCCCACTTCAATGTTACATGAGAAATAGGACTCAAATATGGCAGAAGTGGGGAATTATTTTAAAGTCACTTACATTTATTTATTCCATTTTTAATTGTATAGTTCTATTTGTTCAATGCCAAATTATTAGGAATCCTTCTTTTTGTTTTCCACCTAGGCAGAGTTCCTCATTAATAGTACAAATTTATATTTATGTCAATAAATGTCATTTTTCAAAGCCTTTAGACATTGCTATGAATTGTAGAGGTGGGAACAATATTCTAAATGCCACTGAGAGTTGATTAATATAATTAACAGGAACTAGTAATTATGAGTGTCATGTTTACTTGAATTGTAGCTTTATTTTAATACTTACTTTGAAAGCTTATTTCTAAGGAAGTAGATTAGGAATCATTCCAAAGAAATGAAGTTTATCTTTTGTGAAGTTCTAAGCAGAACGAAAACAAAACATCTAACAATTTGTCTATCCCTAATGAAATCTAATGTGTTGGTGGGTGTGTATTTCTTCAAACACAATAACTCAGTACAAATTACTTGTTTTTAATGTCATAAAAACTCATGTTATATTGCTTGGCTTTCTTAAAGCTCTTACAATGAAGACTCAATTATGTTGCATTCACAAACAATTAGGTTTGACTATTTGGATGCAAACTGTTGTTGCCAACATCTTGCAGTATTTTTTTTAAACAAGTAAAAACATTCTGCTTTGTTTATTAAGATACTCATTTTGTAAATCTGTTTTTTTTTATGTGATTTAGACTATAGCAGAAATGTTTTCTCTCTTTCTTTGTAGCTAATTTTCCCCTGTTTATCCATGCTGGATAAATCCTATGCGTTATCTCAGAAATATGAACTTTCATTACTGAATCAATGACTCACTCTGGAGTATGAGAGGACTTTAGAACCCTTTAAATGAGGGAGTCATTTCACAAGGTTCTACGGTGACTATTTGGTAGTCCCTGAGTAATCGTAATCCCCAACACATGCCAGTTTGCATGCTGTGGTCCATGAACACCAATGATATCCTATGGTTCCGTAGGCAGGGTTCTCTATGATTATGGGTGATATTTGAATCATCACGTATGATGAAAAGTAAATACAGTCAAAAAGTAACTGCTGAAAACTTCCTAGGAAGTTGACATTTTTCAAGACCGATACTTGTTTCAAGTGTGATGCTAGAAAAGATCATTTGATTTTATTCAGCACCAGATAAAGTACTTGGATCCTGTTCTCTGGTCATTATGAGCAAAACTGCATATTCTAAATATTAGAGTCTATTCAGCATGGAGAGTGGGACCAACAAAATGAGCAGCGTAGAAATTATTCAAGTTGCTCAAGTCACTTCTTTGAAACAAACAATTCTAATTCCCTGCCTGGCTCCTATTCCATGCCCACCTACGGTGAGGGAAATGGCAGGCTGACTTGCCTCCTATTTAAATGTTCATCCTTTCTCCTTCCTGAACTGAAACATGTACCTTTGTCCCTGTGCTGCATACTGTAAAACTTACCCATAAGCAGTCTGTCATGGCACTGGATGAAAAGAAAAAAAAAAATAAAAAAACACAAGGTAGCTCAGAACCCCAACATGTACAACCAGTGAGAACATTGTTGCTTAACCTCATTGTCAGCCTTTTTGTGGCAGTAGTCTTACAGGCATCTGCCTAAGCTGCACTCTCATTGCTTTTATTCTGTTTCCTAAGCCCCTGGGACTCAATTGCAATGTCACTCATTTCCAGCTAAGAGCAAGTTTTTGACAGTATTGTGGCTCTGAATTAGTTGAAAGACATTGATCGTCCTTCCAAAGTTTAAACCAATGATTTTAATGAAGTCCTATTGCAAAACTTTGTTAATTGTAGCAAATTGGACTCCAATGGTAGTTTGGCCATTGGAGGAATTAATTTGCTTGTAGTTCACATGAAGATACAACAAGTTTAAATGACCCAGATCAGAAAGGACATTGTGGCACACATCTGTAATCCTAGTACTTGAGAGATTGGGAAAGGATGATCACAGGGTTGAAGCCAGCCTCAGCAATCTAGCGAGTCTTCCAGCAACTTAGTGAGACCCTGTTCCCAAATAAAACATAAAACAGGTCTGAGGGTGGAGCTCAGAGATAGAATGTCCCTAGGTTCAATCCCCAGCACCACAAAAATAAATAAATAAATAAATAAATAAATAAATAAATAAATAAATAAATAAATAAATAAAGTGACCAAAATCTTTTATTATCTTAACCACAGTTATATTTAAGTATCCTGTTAATTTTGTTAGCACAGAATCCAAGTTTTCTGTATCATAGTTTTGAATGACTGTCTGTTATTCTTTACCTACAGTCTGCTTCCCATGTTAGAGTCCAACTACAAATGTATTTCCTGTATATTTGGAGATTTGTTTTGTGAGAGGGATAAATGCAGTGGTCCATATAGCTATAGCAGCATAGTTTCTAAGTCATCGATGAGCACTTGGGATGTTGCAATGGCCAGTCAAGTAACTCAGGCTTTTTGTTACATTTTGAAAATCACTTTCTTTTTAAAGAAATGAAAATTTACTAACCTTTCACTCAACACAAAATAAGGATGGCATCCTAATTCATTTATATTCAGCTGGGCTAACATATTTATTCAGGTGCCAAACGTAGAGTGTTAATGGATTAAAGTATATGGGCAAAGCAGGCGATTGTACTGTAAATGTTACTTAAGTGAATTTGGCCTGCAAGGGTATTATTGATTTATTTTTATCTAATTTGGTTTGTATTGCAATTCAAGCTCAAGATGGAGGGTTGAAGTCATCTGTCTTCTATAGGTGAAATGACTTCAGGTCACAAGGGAACTAAACTAAGTGAATAGGAAGTCTCATCTTTTGAGGAACCCAGGGGAGTGGAAATGTTTTCCAGTGGGGTGGGTGTGTGGAGAGGGAAGTGGCTTTCTCCCAAGGACATGAGGAAACTGTATTCTGCCAAGTGGAAAGCAGGCAGACACCACTCCATGCAACATTTTGATTTCCCTGTCAATATTAAAGCAATATCCTCCTAATAGCTGGAGATGGTGTTTTGCAAAGCTAGGCATGGAGTTCAGGGACGTTGTTTATTATTGATCCCTTTAAAAATCAGCAGAACAGCAAGAGAGGTGTCTTTCCAACGGATGTAGAAAGCACCCTATTGAGTTTTTCATGTTCTTGTTTGTGGATTGCTAGACTTTTAGAGAAAAGCAAAAGTAGAAGATAAACACAAAAGAGCTAAGTTTTCTCTCCTAATTTTTAAAAACTGTTATGGAATTACTAAATACCAAAATTGACGTTGAGTGATTGAACATGAATGATGAAAAATGCAAACTGTTTAGTACCATTAAACTATTGTAAAAATATCATATTATGTACTTCTAATCCCAGAACGATTCTTGCCTGAATTCATGATGATTAGAAAGAAAAAGAGAGTAATCAGGATTTAAAACAACAAGTTGGCTAGAAAGCAAATGATTGTGGTACAATTCATTAGTTTGGGTCCTCTGACATCTCTCTGTGAGATAAGGAAGGGTTCTCTAATTCAGAGAGGGAAACTGAGGCCCAGGAAGGCCCGGTCACTAGTCCAAGGCCATATAGGATAACTGTAACAGTGTTCAGGTAGAGTGATTGGCACTGCACACTGGTATTGCTCCCCTGGCTCATCTGCTGCTTGAGTTGCAAAGAGATCTATTAATTAAACAAAACAGTCAGACAGCACCACAGGAGTCTTTGCATATGAAGTCTCTAATGGCTTTATGCAAAATGTCCCAGACCTGGAACATCTGTTCTGGAGATACAGTCAAGTTCCACTCTGCAGTCCCAAGTTAACAACTTATTTCCTTTCCTTTTATTATTTTTTTTTAATCGCATAACAGCTGTCCACGTATTTCAGAGGACAGACCTTGGTTTGAAACCTCAGCCAGAGAATGTTATATAGAAGTCTCTCCACACTTCACTGTATGTGCTAATTAGAAACTTCATACACAAACACATAAATTCTCTCGTACACTGATGGATTTTCAGTTGCCAAATAACTCCAGTATAAAGAAGGACTGAAAAGAAAAAAAAAGTCAATGGATTTATCATTTATTTTTTATGCAAGCAGGAATAATTTTTAGAATTGTTTTCTTTTGTTGAGGAATGATTTGCATGTTTAATGAATTTATTTTTTGAGTTTTTAAAAAAATTTTCTGGAAAAGGAAGGCAGATTTTTTTCTTGATAAAAGGACATCCAGCTAGACACCCAGAGTTAAACTCAGAAGACCAAAAGTGAAGGAAGAGAGTAATTCCTAAGTTATGCATTCATAAGGCTGGGAGGGAAAGAATGAATGACCTCAAGGAGAGGATAAAAGTGATGTGATCTTCGCTGAAACAGGAGGTAAATTCGTCTCCAGTGTAAGCCCAGTTGCTAACAAAGAACAGACATCTCAGTCCCTTTCTGTTGCATCCCTACAATGAGGGAAAGCTAGGAAATGTCACAACCTCATCTCTCCCACAGAAATGCAATTTCATGTGCTATTTATTTTAAACCTTTCCTTTTTCTTTTCACTTTCCATTGTCCTCATTAGACACACATAAACACAAATACATACATGTTTATCTGTCCATCCATCCATCCACCAAATATATGCTAAGGGCTTAATATTAGTCTGGCTGTGTTTGGGCTCCTGAAATAAGACAGAGAAGGTCACTGCTCTTATCTGTTTTTATGCAGCTCACAATCTTGTGGGGGAACCATATAATTAAAAAGCAAATAAATCCATAATAAAGATAACTTTGAGTAGAAAGAACTGTTAGGAAGATTATAAATATAATAACATGATAAAGAATTATGAGGAGGAATAGAGATCCTTTGGGTAACAGGTTGATCATAAACGGGCATCCCCAGTGAAATGAGTTAAATTACCTGAATGATGGGAAGGGATTAACCATCCGCTGCTGGCAGGAAAGGCGTTTTCAGAAGAGAAGAACAATACAATAGCCTTGTGAGCAGGACACATTTGGAGAAATGGGAAGGTCACCGAGTTGAGAACACAGTGATCGTGTGTTACTGGAGTCCTAGGCCAGAGACCTGTTCTGGAGGTCCCAACAGATCAGGTCCAGTGGTTCACCCCAAAAACCAAACAAGCAAAAACTAAAGCTTTAATCAGTGTGTCCATAGTGGGAAAGCAACTCAAGAGGAAGCATCTCCGCCCTGTCTGGGCCAGTGGCAAGAGCTTTAGGTCTAAATAGAGGAAGAACTGGGGAAGGGGGCGAGAGGTATACACTACCCACCAGCCTTGGCCAAAGGGTGGTCTGAATGATAATTATCCCAGTTTTGATTCTGCAAGAGTTCTTATTGTTTGAAGGGGCAATCTCTATTTGGTTTGCAGGATGTTTATCTGTCAGACCTGTGATCCCAGAAGGGGGCGATTTGGCTCCTATTGCTCCTGCCTGTGGGGGCAGTCTCATTATGGGGTGGCCTGCCTGCAAGGTTCTGCTGTTCCTGGAAAGTGCCAGGTATTGACTGGAGACCTCTGTGCACCATTCCCAGTCTCTGGAACGGAACTGGACACGGACAGCAGAATGTCACTACAAATCTTGAAAATAGCTTAGTTACTTTTACCTTAGGGTCTTCAGACTTAAGGGATAGGATAGGTTAGGTAAAGCTAGGGCTAATAATCCTCGTACTAACAGTTTTTAGATGAATACTTGTTAAATGATTAGCATCCCTATGCTCAGAGTTGGGCAAGAATCTGAAAACAGATACACAATGTAGGCAGAGATATCAAGCTTTATCCAGCTTTTATTTACCCACTGAGTTTCTGTAGACCTAAGCAAAGAGTCATTGCTTTTAACAAAAAGCAGCTTTTAACTCTGTTAAGTGAACTTAGTGAAGTTCACGATGAATTCATAGAGGTTACTCATGAACAATCCTATGGACCATTAGAAATATTTTTTTCTTATTTAAACTTTGATACAATTTTCCAGATATCTATATGCTGGGAATTATACCAAGTTCTTTAGAGCTGCTATTTTATGTGCCTTCCCAACAATCCTATGAAGAATGTAATAATACTCCCATTCTGTGGAAAAGAAAGCTAAGACTCAAAGAAGTAAATGAATTCCCTGAGGTTGTGTAGCCTTGTGAGTGGTGGAGCCAAGATTCCAAACCAGATTTAACATCTGAACCCTTCTCTTCTTTCTGATCACTTTCCTTGTATCTCATTTTTCCTGAGCTAGCCAGCTCGGTGCATATATAATGCAGGTGGAGTATACATAAAAGCAAATGTCTTCTGCAATAGGCAGGCTGAGAGTTTATTGGACAGGAGAGACTGAGAGTGAGAAAAAGCAATCCCTTGGGATGGAAGGTAATGGTAGCTGGATCTAAATAGTCTGCTAAAATGGCTTCCTTATTGGAATATGCATTCTCTATTGCAGTGAGATCGATGGTTTTCCTGATATCAAGAAGTCATCTGCATGTTTCTGCAAATTCACATATGTGTATTCATATATGAGTTATATGTGGCTGCATAACCCATCTTCATTCACAGTCCTGTGTGCTTTTTATACACGTTACATGTTGTATACTACATTTTTTAAAAAATGGTCCAAGAAAATCTTCTAGGACCACATGCTTTTTCAGAACCTTGCAATTCCCCATCAAGAAGAGTCTAATCTCCCTCTCTTCAGTATAGTATGGCCATAAAGATTCTTTCATTGAACAAAATGTAGCACAACTCCCGCAAGACTTCTGAAGCTCGGCTATAAAATGAGATAGAGCAAACTCCCTCCCTCCTCCTCTTCTCTTCCTCTTTTCCCTTCTCCTTTTCCCTGCCCTTTAAACTTAGCAATCATGTTTAAGAAGCCTCAGGCCACATAGAGAAGCCATGTACAGTTGTTTCTGCTCACAGACCCAATTAAGGACTCTTTCATAAATGCTGCCAGAAATGCATGAATGAGTCTCCAGACACTTCCATTCCCTGCCTTCAAGCCAGGTCAAGTGAAATGGAGGGCAACAGAAACAAGCTACCCTCTCTCAAGTTTGCCCAAACTGCAGATTTATGAGCAAAATAAAAATTATCATTGTTTTAAGCCATTCATTTTTAGGATAACTTATATAGCCAAAGCAACTACAGTGTGTGCATGTGTGTTTGACACATAATAGGTATTCAGTAATTGTCACCATAAAATACATTTGTTTATTTTATTAAGTAAAATTATATAGTAAAGCTAAAAATTATTGTTATTGTTATTGCTCTACCATTGCTCCTGAACTCACTTTGGAACTTTTCCCAGAGTCATTCACTTAAAAAGTTTTGAAATGTAAGTACCATTCAAAAAGTACCATTATCTAAATAGTCTTTGAGCTGAGAGTGGTTGTGCATGCCTATAATCCACAGTATTTGAGAGGCCAAGAAAGGAGGATACTGGGTTTGAGGCCAGCCTCCGCAACTTAGTGAGACTCTGTTTCAAAAATTGACGGTGTGGCTCAGAAGTAGAATTCTCCTGAATTCAATCCTCGGTATCACAAAAATAAGGAAAAAGAAAAAAAAAAAGAAAAGAAAGAGCTAGAAATAATTAGAGGACATGTGACAAAACGCAGCAAAAGATAAGATAGCTGACAACATTTTAAAGGGAAAGAAAGTAAAAAATCTTTAGACTCTAGAAAATGTTCTTCAAGGCAGAGTGAATATATATTTACCCCAGCACAAATCAGGTAGTGTACAGAGGATTTTGAGGAAAAGGAGGTAATTTTTCATCAAGGTATATGCCCCCCTCCCTTTGTATCAATGCAGCTTTCCAGGGTGGTGACTGTGTTTGGAGCAATAGGGCCTATCAGCGTGATATGCCCTATTTTTTTTTTTTTTTTTGTAGAATAACATTGCTGAAGATACAGTATTATTTTTCCCCATTTGCACTGCTTTGACTCAAATATGTCATTTCTTGCAAAAATGGAGCTAAATCCAGGCAGTCTTGATCAGTTTGCTGGCATCCTATTGGGTTGACTAGACTCCTGACTATGTCCTGTGTGACAGCTTGCTCCAGTTGACGCCTGCTGAAGTCACAAAATTCTCAAAGTGCTACCAACCTCTACAAATCCAAGGTGCTCCAATGACTACCTGGCACAGTTTATCCTATGATAAGCAAAATGAATTAATAAAAGCATCTCCATGTCTTTTCCGGAGTCATTTGCACCAAGCTGTGCTAAATGATTATTTGGGATTAGGAACTCTGACTAGGAACGTCTGCCCATGGGAAAGAAAGGGCAGAAAGAGGAAGCACAGGAGAAAGTAAGTGGCATCGTCAACTTGGCCTTGGCATTGTGGGAATGAATTTGGCATTCCTTCAGCACCCTGTGCCACACACTGCTGTCCACCAGATGCTTTTGATGTCCTGAGCCTGTAACGGCCCCTCAGGAAGTTCACTGAGCAGCATGGGGACAGTTAATCAAGTCCTCTGCAGTAGATGCGGCACAAGTCTGAAACCCAATTAGATTCTGCAACTTTGGGCAGACTTCTCATCCTTGGAAAGATGATGTGTGCTAGCTGCCTGATGAATGCTATTCTTTTTGGTGAATGTTCATGTTAATCCTTCTTTCTCCAGGAATTTATTTTTCTCCCCTTATCAACCTCTTTTCCTTTTTTTTTTTAACATGAATTTTAACCAGATTAGATGACTGTACTATGAAGGACAGCACCTCATTTTTTTACTATATTATCCCATTCATCA
The DNA here is from genome assembly GCA_004027655.1 of Graphiurus murinus. NCBI lineage: Eukaryota > Metazoa > Chordata > Mammalia > Rodentia > Gliridae > Graphiurus > Graphiurus murinus. Next base: position 24,711 of record PVLC010004690.1, on the reverse strand, counting down.
TGGTCTTTATCTTTAGACTGTATATTCCATGATGACAAACATACAGGACCCCTTAGTATCTCTTAGTGCCCAGCCAAGAAAACAGCAAGCACCGAAGTAGGAAGTGTTGGAAAGCAAAATTATAAATGGATGAGGTTTCAGATTCACAGGATCTTCATGTCCTAGTAATTGGACCAACCACCAATTCAATGGCTTAAAAATGGAATCAGGATTTAATTCAAGAGATAATATATATACGTAGGTTGGTAGGTAACATTGAGTCTTTAAAATCCATAAAATAATATAATGCAGACTAATTGGTACATTGTTGATTTCCTTGCTAACAGTCTCTCAGCTTTATTCTTACTTCCACAATAGTGGTACAAGTCAAGATTCAGAGAAATGAAAGGAAATCATAATGGTCTACGTTTTGGAGATTCAAATTCTAGTGTTGCTTCATATTAGCAGTGAACCTTAGTTTTCTCATCTGCAAAGCCATGATAATAATTTTATGTCAATTGTGTTAGAAATTATACATAGGTAAATTATAAACATACATTTAAAATTATATATATATAATTTTATATATATACATATATATACACATACATATATATGTGTATATATCTCATGGCACAAGAACCATACAAAACTATACAAAACTCTTCTCAAGAGTGATGTTATAGCCAGGTGTGGTGGTACACGCTTGTAATCCCAGCATTTGGGAGGCTGAGACCTGAGGATCCGAGTTCATGGCCAGCCTCAGCTACCTAGTGAGGCACTCCACAACTTAGTGAGACCCTGTTTCAAAATAAGGAATAAAAAATAGGGCTGGGGATGTACCTTGGAGGTAGAATGTCCCTGAGTTCAATCCCCAGGACCACAAAAAAAAAGTGGTGTTAACATCTTTAAACACTTTTAATGCCTCCCATTGCTATTCTAAAGAAGAAAACTAGACAGCGTGGCATTCACAATTCACAATTTCCCTAACAGGAACCACATGGTTCCCCCACCCCTGCTTCTTATCCTACCATATTTTTCTTATTTCAGATTATCCATCCAATTCTTCCAGCTCCTTCATCTCCAGCATCTCTGGAACTTTGAAAACTGTGCCCTTGGCTCTACTGTGTTCTTGGGCTGGAGAATTATTCCTTACCTGTTGAGATTTTGTTTACCATGAGAGGCCATGTTGAGCAGTGGACTCTGGATCATTTCTCCCTTGCACGTGTATTGTGTGACAGTGACGACTTAGATCTCCACACCACACTTCAGTGTCAGTGTAGGTATAGTGTGGAGAGGAAAATGCTTACTCCTAGGGTTACAAAGATTACATATGTAGATTTGTGAATTAACTACAACAATGCAGTGAGCACCGCATGGAGTATTAGCTGCCATCATTATCAACATCTTTTCCCAAAACTTCCCCATAAATGCTTTCCTTAGTGCTCTGCCAACGCTTCTCTTGTATTTTTATTGTACAACCTAAAAAGTTATGTTTTATATGATAGTAAATGACCTGAATGCTTGCCACCCCATAAAATTCTATGTTTCTTTAGGGCAGAAGCCATGGATGCCCTCTTCCTCATCTCTTTCATCATTCAAGTATCCTAGAACACTGCTTTCTCAAATACTGTACTCAGGCTAAGTGTGAAATGAATAAGACTGCATGTGTCTGATTCATTTATTGTTTACTCGTTATTGTCTGTCCTCTTGTGTGAGAACAAGAACAATGACCTTGTATGTGTGTGTCCTTGTTAGAGTCCCCGACGTTAAAATAGTGCCCAGCACAAGAGAGGCACTTGGGATTCGATGGTTGAATAAAAGAAGCACTGAATGAAGCGATCAATCAGTGAATCAAGGCATCCTTACTTGAGGCTTTCTGAAATTTTCTCTTGAGTAAATTAGAGAGTATGTGATTTGGATCTATGTTCCCTGTGTATTTCCAGACCTATATGAATGCAGAGTGCAAAATTGAAATCATTTCTCCCCCAAAAAGGATATAAATTGGGCATGTGGGCAACTACTTGACTAGGTGGCAGGGAGATATTTGAACAAAAATATCTTGCCTAGAGAAAAGCAGGTGGAATTTGCCTTTTCAACACTTTTGTGCCAAGCCAGATAATTTACTTCTCACCTGGGAACAATTTCTTCCCCACAGCCATAATGTGAGTTTCACCACAGCTGTGGAGCAAAAGTCAAAGTCAAAGTAGAGATTGCTGCGTCACTTGCTGGGAAATGACTTTTTAGTTTGGGCTGGTGTCCTTGTCTGGCAGCTTTCTTATTTGTGTTTAAAACCATGGACTGTGGAGAGGTACACATCTGTTTCTGAGTGTATAAGATACGGAAGGAAATATTTTTGTGCGTGGCTTTAAGTTTCTGGACTCTTTAACTGTTGGTCCCAGAGCATGCATTTTGATTTCTGTGTTTTCCATCCAAGAAGCAGCAGCTGCATGTGCATGTGTGGATTATGCATTTGAGTTAACAATATTTAAAAGAAACATGAACTTATTTTTATCTTCTGTATCCACAATGTTGAGACAACCGGGCTTATCAGTATGAGGCTCCTATCTCCCATCTCCTGCTTTTCCTCCCTTCTATAAAATTTTCCATTCTTAGCACCATGTAGTGAGACTAAAGAATGAAATAAATTACTACCTGTACTGCCTTTTCACACTGCTATATTTTCTTCTGGTATTGGCATTTCACGAGAGGAGAGGAGCTTTGTAAGTTGAGAACTTAGTGACAAGGATCAGGACAGGAGGAGGCTGGAGGTAGGGGAAGGAATGTGGGCTCCCTGTTCTTCCAAAGTCATGAGAAGAGTCACTGAAGTTCCCAGTGCTGAGTCAGAGGCTTTAACGACAGCTTTTCATTTCCAAAGGCAATGCAGGCTTTGTGTGACAGCAGAAGGCATAGATAGGGAACGGTGCCTCAGGCATGCATGGTTACATTATGCCATTTCCAGAAACCAAAATAGAATAGAGAGAAAAAAGGAGAAAGATATTTCCAAGTATTATTTATGAGTAGATAAAGAAGGCCTACAAAGTGTGACTGGTTGTGAAACGGTCTTCTGAGATCTCTTGTCAAACACCTACCATGATGCAGTCAATATATAATTAGAGTTGAATTCCTCTGTATATTCAAGTCATTTCAGTCTTGAGAATCTCTTTTTGCTTATAAAATACATTTGTATATGTAACACCAAATGATATTGCATATTAGCTCCTTTATAGAAGTTAGTTGACCTGAGGCCAGAGCTGTGCCAAGGAATAATCAGAGAGGTTATCCACAGTTGCAGAAGTTCTAAGAACAAGAAGAGACCTTGCCAAGGTCTCTAAAAGTAAATTCCATGCGTCTAAAGGAAGGAGTTGAACCTTGAAGGCAGAGAAACATGCCTGGTATCTAGGAGTACTTTTGCCACACTAGCTCCTGGTCCTTCAAGTGTGAAAGTTAGGACAGAAGATAAGTTATTACACAATGACAGGTGGCCCTCCTGCACTCACTTGATTATTCAGAAAGAAAAACAAAGTGAGCAGTTCAGACACTGCTTTACATTGTCCAGGATCTGGGTAGTGAATATAGCAGAAACAAAAGATCAACCAAGCCAACCAACCAACCAACCAAAACAACAGCAATCAAAGCACCAGTAAAAGCAAAGAGGATCTTTAATGTATGAGATAAAATTTTTAAAAAAAGGAAAGGAAAATAATCTATGCCAGTGTCTTGACTGTATTTCCTCTTTGGTAAATACATTTTTACTGGAACAGAGTGATACTCGTTCATTGAATAGCTTGTGTTTTTATCACTACAATGGCAGAGTTGAGTAAGTGCAATAGATATCTAGTACACAAATTATTAAATAATTACTGAATAACCCTTTAAGGAAAAAGTTTTCAATCCCCGTTCTAAATAATGTAGAGTGACTATGATGTCCTGTATAATACATTAAACTTTGAACCAGCACATAGAAATCCATAAAACCTCTTAGGAATTGTTTTATGACCATTGGACATACGGAAATCCCTTTTCCTGGATTCTTCATTGGCGACAACTTTGAAGTCCTATATAGTATCTAGTTTCATTTTCCTACAAAGAATCACCAAATAAAATACCAGCTTAAATCTCTTAGACTTAACTAAAGCTTAATGTAATATTTCTTTCAGCCATTACTTCCTTCAATTCCTGTATGCTATTTGCCATTTATTCTTCTACAATTTTCTTCAGCTCTTTGAGCTACTGTCAACCTCACATTTTAAAATTCAATGTGATATTCTGATATGTTTATGTACACAGGGGCAACTTTATCATATACCTGTTGTGTTGACATGAGTCACAAGTGTTTATCAGAATATAAGATAAAAGGCTGGAAAAATAGCTGCCATTGGCTGAAGACAAAAACCATGCTAAGAGCATAAAAATAAAACACTGTACTGTGCCAGTGTATGTGTATGACAGAGGTAAGAGATTATTTATGGTACAGAAATGGTCATATTATAATGAGTAGCTGATGTAACATATGCTTTTAAGGCATTGGGATTATGAAGAAGAGCAAATTTTGAAAAAAAAATTTCTAAAGTTCATCACTGGGATTATCTCTTTGCTATTTCTTAAGGAAAAACAGTTTAAGTGATTTTTAAAGTTATTATGTTTGCTCCACTGGCATAATCTTGACTAGGTTCCAAATACCATCTAAGCAACAAGTTAGCTCAGTGTTCTGCAGATTGCCTATGTTGAATAGGGACGAGGTCTACATTTTCAGGAGAACCACATTAAATAATAAATGTAAAAGCAATAAGGAAACTAATTTTTCTTAATAATGTCCATTATTATTATTACTACATTCACTATATTGTCATGGCCAATAGTCAAAAAGTCTCCATTGTAACCTTGAGTTAACTTGATGTGATTGGGTCTCATTTCAATCTCCTCATTAAAAAAACAAAGACAATTGATAGCACTCTGATCAACAGTTTTGTCTCCCACAGAGCAGGGACTTGAAAATCACATGCTTTAGGCAAATAAAGGGAAAAAGATAGCATTTCCCATTTCTGACATGACTTCACATTGTCTTTTGAAAATTTAAGCCTCGGGATACATTATGCGCTTTCTTCTTTGCACCTGGTCATACACCTTTTAGTAAATGCTTGCTGTTGAAGTGATAAATGGATGCTATTAAAACACTTTAATGCATAGTGCACCAAAAGTGCCTGCTTAAAGGCTAGTTTCCTTTCAGAATTTTGAAGAAGATGCCTTCTCAGCTTTTCTTTCTTGGCACAATTCTTAAGAGAATGGTACTCTCTACATGCCTGTGTTCTCTGAGCATCCACCAGAGATAATGCTGTATTACTGTAAAAGCGCCTAGTGGTTTTAATTAGATATTCTTAGTTGGTAAATATCATGACCCTTATTCCTCCCTTGTTGAAGGATTGTGAGTTTTGTAGAAGGTGAAATGACACTGATTATAGGTTGAACCCTAGTTTCTCTTGGCCTACTCATTGTTTTCAGAGATGAAATTCTGCAGTGTATGTAATTTCTGGGTGAATGACATGTTACATCACACATTGTTAAACTTTTAGAACTTTTTTAGGAGCGAAACACAATGTAGGGACAGCGAAGGAAAAAATTAATGATCAGCTAAGAATTAATGATCAGTGTTTCGAAACACACACAAGCCCTTGTCTCTAGAATTGTATGAAAACACGGACTTTGTAAAGACATACACATCTACTCACATGGACTCCTTAAGATTGCCTATTCTTTAGTATACTATGTGATTAAATGTACTAACAGTATAAAGTAAGTTATAAAATAATCAAATTTGGAATTTCATATAATCATGATTAATTTTGCATGAAAGGAGACACCACTTGCCTTACAGAGTAGTGTAATTTTATCAGTGTTAATTAAATACATTTTGGGGAGCCCTAGATGAAGAGATGATTATTATAGCCTGAGTAACTGTATGAGATGTATATAGCAAATGCGGGTTATATGCACAACTATTTAATACACTTAATTAGGCATTTAAAAACTGTTTATGATTTGTGTTCAATATTTACTCTTACTTAAATACTGTCCAGGATTTATGTACAATTCTCAGACTACAATGATATAATAATAAAATAAACTGAGTCCTTAGTGATTTATCATGTATAAAGTATAGCTTTACTCACGGAAACCAAAGTTTCTATTTGATTTCCTTTTTTTCCCCATTTTTTTAAAGAAAGGTATATGCAATATCTTCCCCAAATAGCAGCAATTAAATTTCCTCATCAAAAGCCTGACTTCTTATTTTGTACTTTCTCTTTGTTTTGTTGTTTGTTTGTTTGTTTTTGTGGTGCTGGGGATGAAACCCAGGGCCTCTCACATCCTAAGCCAGTTCTCTACCACTGAGCTACACTCCAAGTCCTTCTTCTTTCAATCAATTTATACTCCTCAGCTTGTTTTAATTTGCTAAGACAACAAAGGAGCTAAATTGCCTACTTTTCACAAGTCCTCCCTCTGTGCCGGAATAGTAATAAGCAAGCAATGATTTCTTACTTTTCTGACAACTCCCATTGTCAAAGGGAGGCTATTTAGAAGTTGGTACAAAGTGAAAATAAATACCTGGTTTCCCACAGGCAGTCCGCTGAAATGCCTTCTCTCATTTGTAATTTCTCTGACGTTATTTGGTGGTTATGATTTATCACCTTACCGCTGCTGCATGAGTCAGCCGTGAAATCTCTGTGACTCAATGGAACATAACAAAGGCAATCAGGAAAGTGACATTTGAATGAAGGGCTGGCGGATGGTTTTCAACAGGATTTCATTAACTTAAAGAACTAAGGCAGAGTAACTCCCCCAACTTTCTGAAATCTTACCAAGTCAGCATTTCAGCTCTTTTTCTTCATTAATTAATGCCTCTGAACTTGGAAAATAATCACCGTCAGTTGTTGACAAATGACACAGAGGGACTTATGGAAGGGTAAAGTATGGATTATTCTTCTTTTGCATTTAACTATATATTTTTTCCATTGTGTTCTGAATAGCTTTTTTTTAAAAAGTCTTGCAAATCAGTTTCCTATTGCTTTTAAATTTCTTTGCTACCCACTTCTTTTTTCCCTCCAGGTAGTAAGTTGGTAGTAAGAAGAATTTATCCTTGCATGAAATATTTATTGAGTTTAGATTCTGTGTCAGGCATTGTGCAAGACAGTGGGGTTGAAGGAACGAGGAGGCAGACATAACCTTCTCTCTCAAGGAGGTTTGAGTCTGGTGAAATGGATACAAAGAGTCACATTTACTTTTCTGGGCTAAATGCCATTAACCTTGATTGAGTAAATGCACATTTTCAAATCTTAAAGAATACTTCATGTTGGGTGTGGTGGTGCATGCCTGTAATCCCAGTACATGGGATGCTGAGACAGGAGGATGGCTGGTTCAAGACCAGACTCACCAACTTAGCAAGATTCTCACCAATTTATCGAGACCCTGTTTCAAACAAAAAAATAAAAATAAAAAAAAGGCTGATGATATAGCTCAGAGGTAGAATGCCTCTGGGTTCAATCCCAAGCACCCCCCCCACAAAGAATATTTCATATATAAGTAACTTGACCCTGCTATAATTTTATATTTATTCAAGGTACAACTCTCCTTGTATGAAAATATGGGATGAAGAATGACCTGTAGATAGGAATATAGCCATTTGAGCACCTTTTCTCTTATGGACTCTCTCATTAGTCACTTTATGCTAGGTACCCCTTCCTTGCTTTGCAAATAATATTTGACTTCTCTGCGCCAAACAGAGGCATGCTGGGATTTCTTTTGGCCATGAGAGCTCACTTCATTGGTTGCAAACATTATCCAGGGATTGTGATGGTTGCCATTGTATCCTAAGGGGGATGGGGAATAAAAAATAAAATTCTCAGGAAAAAGTATTTGTATTAATGGAAGCGGGATTTAAAGTCCAAATGAGGTGAATTCTTTGAAAACAAGAAGTATGCATTATTCACTTTGGTAATAGCAGCACGGAGGAAAGGTCCCCTGGGCCGGAATGGTAAAGGAATGCCATCTTTTCTTGCAAGCATACTGGGTGTCAGGTGTTGCTTTGCAGAGTGAAAGTACTAAAGAGATGAATGAGTATTGCACAGAAAGAAGAGAGAAGTGTACAGATCCACTAATAGAACCTGCAGAGGTTAATATAATACTTTTGGAGGAAATTGTGCCAGCCTCGCAGGGCTCAGGAGGGGAAGGTGCAAACATGACGGAATAGGACCTTGGGATGGTTTGCATTCTTCCAAATGACGGAGGAAGGATAGCCCAGAGCACAGTAGGAATTTAATTAAGAAGAATTTGGTGCTGTGTCATAGCTAGGCTAAGCACTGTGTTTTCGATTGGCCTGAGAATAGAGTACTTCCCTATGGTAAAAATATCATAATGGAGAAAACACAGGCAGATGAAGTAAACAGCAATGTGGGGGTGTAGATACATGCTTCTCCACTTTTAGGAAAGATGTAAAGAAGAAGTCCGGAAATCAGGTTAAGATTCAATGTATGAAGAGAAAATATGACTTACTTATGCACATAGTATCTTGAGCCTCCTCGATGGTAGAAGGTTATTCCTGGTACCAATCAACTCCTGTTTGTCATACTACAGTAGTTGAAGTCAGTATGGGGAATTAAATCATGCAACTATTTTTCCAACTTAGTTCACCCAGTCTACTCATAGATTGGGGCTTAGGAGGAGAATTTAGGAAATAGAAACTCAGGATTGGGAGAAGATTGACAGGTTTGCTTTTTTCTTGTTGGCACAATATCTTAAGCAGTGTAAGTTTCTTGAAACATTCTCCTTGCCTGGGAGACATTCAAGTATTGGGCCCACCAATCAGTTAGGGCATATTGGTTAAGGAACTAACACCAAGGACTTCACATAGATGATTGATTGTGTTTGGTCCTCAAATCAGTCCTACAGTATATAAATTATTATGATGCCCATTTTACTGTTGAGTAAACAAATGTTTAGAGAAGTTAGGTGACTGATTGAGTGCCACAGTGAATATATTAGCATCGACTTCCTATATACCAGACCTTACTTTAAAGTAAACCATGAAGAAATGGCCAGAAATAAGCAAAGGCTTATGAGAACTATATCTATCTTCTAGAAAAAGGAGACTTTTTAAAAAAATCATACATAGGGGAAGGGTAGGAGATAAGATTGAGACAGGATACTGTGAATGGCTTTAAATTTTAGAAGTTTTGCTGTTGCAAAAAAGTGAAGACTGAGACAGCAATTCAGTGGAGAAATTCTTAGCTATCATAAAGGAACTGAACTGGCAGTGTAAATGGGGTCTCTGGTCTCTTGCTTCAGTTTCCAGCAACTGGCTGGAGAATACAGCGATCATACTCATAGATCTTACATGTCAGCTGTGATTTCATCCAACATCTTCACTGTTAAAGATGTCCTGCTAATGTCAATGTAAATGAGACTGAAGAATTGGTTTCACAAACCGAGCTCTAGATGAATTAACCCCTCTTCCCTTCCACAGTGCATTGTGCTCAAACCCAAGAGTCCATTCACTAAACTCATAGATGGAGTCTCAGCCCCTCAAAGTCTGTTAAATGCTCACAGTGCTCTTCCCCTGGGTCCATGCAGAAAATCCCCCTGGCATTTAAGACTGCCATCTCCCTCAAGCCTTCCTGTCAAACAAGAGAACAGTCCTCTGTGAAATGCTGCAAAGCAGAGTTGGTAAAACAGCTATGGAAATGGTGTGTTATAGCCTATCAGGCTTCCCAAATCATCCTACTTTGAAGATGCAAAAAAGAGAGACACACATCAGAGGTAGGACCCAGAGAAGCATTTGGTGTGTGAGCAAGATCATGAGGTTAAAATGACAAGAATTTCTCATTTCTGAGTCTAAGTATAGAAATAGCTTCCAAACAGTTTTAGTAGAATTTTTACATTACAGTAACACAATGTAATATAGCCAATAATTATTGAGTACTTATATGGTTGAAACTCAGCTAAGTATACACCAGACATGGAATCCTCTAGTGTCTTAATCTCCCTAATAAATTGGTACTTATTTTTATCTCATTTTGCAGATAAGCAAAGAGGTTCAGTGAGGCAAAAATCCCATACCCAAGATTAGAGAACTAATTTTAAATCAGATTTAGATGCAGATCTATATGGCTCCAAAACCTTGGTTGTTCAAACTCTAGACAACACTGTTTCAAAATGGAGGCCAGAAATCAATGCAGAGGAAATGGTTCTCAGGCCAGAAATACTTCTGAGTACCTAACATGTACTGGATGCTCTATCAAGAAAATATTCATAGTAGGACGGGTTTCCTATGCATCACATAGGCCAGTCTCAGACATGGCTTTTGGTGGGACTCAACTCATGGCAGAGGCTCATGAACTTCTTGCAAGCAAGCAAGAAGTCTGGGAGGCAAAATCTGATTCCGATTATTTAATAGAACTAAATATGTCCAGAGACAAAGCATTGATCAGGAAGATGGAATGGGAGACATTCTGTACAAGAAATGGCTGCTGCAGTCTGAAGGAAGAAAACTGGGGGTTTATATGTAATCGCCACTGAGTTTTAAAATACATCACTGGGCTAAAAGGACACATGGAATGTATATGATAGGGACAAACATTTTAAATTTTGGAAAACACTGAACAGTAGGGGGCTAATGGGATGTGGTTGGGTAAGCTTGATTGTTCCATCACTACATTAAAATATTTGTATTATTTAATGAGATTTTTTTCACATTTTATAAAAGAATTATAACTGACTTCTGAGAAATATAATTTCAGGAAAACAGGTATAAACTATTCATTGGTCTTATCAATGTTACACATTTGAAAATGTATAATTCATGCAAATGTTTAGCCTTTTTTTTTTTTACAATGTACAAGGGCAAAACCTGCCTGGGCTGGTATTTACTTTTCTAATTAGAAAAGCTTGAGTGATGTGGACAATTAAGATAATACAATACCTTTACAAGATAATTAATCTTTTCTTTGTGATTCACCCTACCACATCCCAAGCTGATAATGTTATTTACCTCCCAGTTAAGGGTATGTTAGAATGTAATTGGAGCCATTTGCTTTGACTATCAGAGGAGAAAAGATCATGCAATTTGCATCTCATATATCTAGAAATTAAAACTGAAGGACTGACCACTTGACACCACAGAAGTTCCTGAAATGACGCCTGCTGAGCTCAATTTGTTGTGGCGGCTAAGTGATTCCTCACTCCAATTTGAATGCATGATGAAACTCCTATTAGAACATTGCACTATAATAATTGACAACATAATGAAACTGCCAAAACCGAAATGCAAATATCTCTCTACTGACCCTTCAGAACTGCACTCTAAACTTAGAAGCAAAAGCCTTTGCAAGACAAGTATTTTCTTCCCATCCCCCTTATCCAATCCTCTATCCACCCATCAGGGATTGGGGAGAGATTTCTCTGGACACCCACCTTTAGAATCATAGAACTAGGAGTTAGCAGTAACCATGGGCTGCAGAGTGTGGGAAATCATAACAAGTGTACAGATTTAACCAGGAATAATGTTTGAAATCAACTCTTTTTTCCCCCCCACCATTGCTTTATAAAATGAATGTATTTACAGCATGAAAAAAATTAGAAAACTGTTCTCTCAGCGTAATAAGATTTTGAAATTATCTAGCTTTGGTTAAAAACAAATGGATGTTTTTATCTTTCTGAGGTTTTCCTCTGATCTGTGAAATGTTGATCAGGCATGAGCACTGGTCATAGAAATCACTAATCTACATACACAGGCTCTCCTGCTTTGTTGTTTTGAATGGACCTCTCCATCCATGATAATCCAGCCTCTAATCCCGTTAGAAGGCATAGCTAGTAATATCTCTAGTTGCTGATCCAGAGGTCCCCTGTCTCCCTCATCTACTGGAACACCATTAGCAGTTGACAGGGGTGATCATTTTTTCAACCTCTGGACACACTGTTGACTTCTCTCTGGAGCCATTCTTTCTTGTTCGCTTCTGCAGTTTCCTCTTTACTGTTAAAAGTTTAGATTCTTCAGTGTTCTCTCTTGATCATTGTCCTTTTCTTACTCTGCACACTCATCATGGGTAAACTGTGTATTCCCATGGCTTCAATGAATCACAAATTTTGATACCCAGGACAGATCTCACTTCACAAAATTATTCAAATATTTCAAATTGTGCAGACAAATTTTCAATTAGTTTTTAAAGACTTCTCCAAATGTTAGATATTTCCACTTGAATATCATGAAAGTACTTCAGACAAGTCTCCAAGAGACCCCTTCATGTCTCCCTGTCCTTTTGTGATCCCTGAACCTGTAAGTAGAACTACTATTCCCCTATTTTTCAAGCCACATTCCTAGATATCACCTCAACTCAATCACCAAGCCCTATTATTTCTGCCTCCTATATCAAGCCAATATTACCTGGCACCTGGATTCCTTCTCTAGCTAGATAAATGAGATCCCACCACCATCTTCACCAAACTATTCTTTTCACCACAACCAGAGAATGTTTCTGAAACCCACATCTAATTATGTCACTTGTTGATGATGTCCCAGTGGCTCCCCCCTCACCATATAGGCAAGACCCAGAATCTTTGACCTGACTTCCCAAGTCTTCTAACACTCTTGAGCTGCTTCTTGCTTTCAGCATCAGCTGATGATTTAATTATTCTACCTATATCCTTTCCCTCTTCTTCTACCCCTATGCAACATTAGAGAAAATCTTTTTCTGTTTCATGTACATTTATGATTATAATCAATGAAAAAGATTTTACTTATGCTTTAATATTTTAGGGGACTATGCCTATGTATCATATAAAATTACAACGAGGCAATAAAATACAATATTTTTTTTTTCAGTACTGGGGATTGAACTAAGAGGCATTCTACCTCCGAGGTATACCCCCAGCCCTATTTTTTATTCTTTATTTTGAAACCGAGTCTCACTAAGTTGCGGAGTTCCTCACTAGGTAGCTGAGGGTGGCTGCGAACCCGGATCCTCCGGTCTCAGCCTCCCTAATGCTGGGATTACAAGCGTGCGCCACCACGCCCGGCATAAAAATACAATATTTGTTAAGTACATGGGCTTGACTTTGGGATCAGAAACCTGTGTTCTAGTCCTTGCTTGTCTAACTAGTATTGATGAGATAGAGTAGAAGGAATAAAAATTTAGGCAGGAAGGAGACATTGGGAAGGAAAGGAAAAATATAGCTTTAAAATCTGGAGAGTTCATAGACCCTGCCCTCACCGGAAATCCTTTCGGATAAAAGCCAGACTTCAGCAACCTCCCATCTTCGAAACCTGAGAAAGGAGGAGGATCCAACTTGGAATGCCTACCTATCGACCACCAATACCTGAGAAAGAAGGAGGCCAGACTGCTTCTATGCCCGCCCCTCTTAAAAGTTTATAAAAAGGTCCACTTCCTCTCTTCCGTCTCTTTGCCTGCATGGCCCGGAAGATCTCCACTTACCTCTTTTCCCCGAATCCCTCGTTTTCCTAAATAAATACATGCCTTTTGTTCCTGAAGGCACGTGTTAAAATTCTTTTTATCACGGAGGCCAAGGACCCATGAGTGGGACCCTGTTATCCCACAACAATATCTCTTCTGGTCTCAATCATATATGTAAGTAACCTACTTCAGTTGTTACATTCTTGGATGTATAACAGGGAGAATGTTGATTCCTTTTTTCCTAGTTTGTATTTGGATAGTCCAAATGTTTAGTGTAACCTATCCTCAGGTATTTTGTCATTTTGTTATTATATAGAGAGAGTTTAAACTACTTATTCTAATAAACACTGAGTAATTCTTGGTTTTTTTTGTTTGTTTTTTTGTTTTTGTTTTTGTTTTTGGTGATGGTGGTAATACTGGGGATTGAACTCAGGGGTATTCTAACTCTAAACTATACCCCAACCCTATTTTATTGTTTATTTTTAAATAAGACCTCAATAAGTTGTTGATCACCTCGCTAAGTGACTGAGACTGGCCTGAAACTTACAGTCCTCCTGTCTCAGGCTCTCAAGGACTGGGATTACATGTGTATTCCACCACCTTGTCCTGCTAACATTCTACATAATTTTTCATACTTAATATCTCCTTGTAAACCACAGCAGGCCTAGTCTATTATTATCCATCCTGGTCAATCTCTTGCACCTAATAGGTAATATTAAACTACTTTCTGTTGGCTACTCTCTTGTCTGGACCACTTTTCCCTCCCTACTGTTTGCTGGTTGTAGTTCACTTATCATTTTCTCATTTAGTTTGGTTAATTTAAATTCTTTCTTCTTCATGAAGTCTTCTCAGGTGTTTGTTACCCCTTAGGACTTTTCCTTTCTCAGAGCTCTCTGACTATTGATGTTTTTAATAAATATTGTTTTGGACAGTTCTTAAAGTACTTTATGTGCATAAAAAATTAAAAGCCTGGCACAGTGGCATACACATGTAATCCCAGTACGTGGGAGGCTGAGATAGGAGGATCAGTGATTGGAGGCCAAGTGGGCGGTAATTTAGGAAGACTGTTTCAAAAGTAAAAGGGCTGGAGTGTAACTCAGAGGAAGAGTGCCTTTGGGTTCAATCTCCAGCGCCAGAAACAAAACAAAACAAAACAGCCTTGGGTCTCTGCAGCATTTTGAATATGCAGGGATGGGACTGAGTGTGAATTTGAACTGAATTTCAGTGTAACCTCTACAATGCATCATACATTCTGTGTACTTAACAGGTATTTTCAACTGTTGCCATTGCTACATCTTTATTGTAAGTGTTACTTATTGACAATTTTTCAATTTCTACATTTTTTCTAAAAGCACACACACACAAAAATGAGAAACGGCACCTTTCAGGTCTGCAGATTTTCTTAAAATTGAAAATCTAGGTTCTGCAGTTTATCCCAAACCGGGGAAAAATGTACACTGGTTCCTAGATTTTAACCTCCTTGAGCATTTTCTAGATTTGTGATTATTTTCTAATTTTCAAAAAGTTTGCCTCTACCTAGATCAATTATACAGATGTCACTCTTAGGAAAGGTAGATTTTCATTGCCCTGCAGGAATGATAACTGCAAGTCTAGAGCACAGTATCATTTTATTAAACACATTCAATGTTCAGCATCTCTTTTCACATCCTTTGCTATGGTATAATGATAGCCTGATCAAGTTAAAGTTTAAGGTAGGGATATAGAAGTGATAGAATATGAAAGAAATATTTTCCTGCAGTATTTTCTCTTAACATCCTAACTTTAGACAGTGAATCACATCTGCTCAGCACAATGCAGGCCTCTCATTCAATTCTTTCTGGACAAGTCAGGCAGTATAAATTTATGATTTTTCCCTCTAAACTTCCTTATTCTCTTATTCACCATTAAAACTTTCCGTGCAGAAAATTAGCTTTTAGGTGGCATTTTTCTCTATATCAAAACCAAAAATCTAATCAGGAAGGATCTTAAGAAAAATCATGCAAATATTCACTTGAACAAATATTTCATCTCTCTCTCTCTCTCTCTCTCTCTCTCTCTCTCTCTCTCTCTCTCTCTCTTTCTCTCTCTCCCTTTTTCTCTCTTTCTCTCTGTCTCTGTCTCTGTCTCTCTCCCTCTCATTTTTGTGACCAGGATTGTTTATAGTTAGTTTCAAAAAATATTTGAGACTTGCCATTCCATGTGCTAAAACCATTTTTCATCTTATGCTTTCTTCCTTTATGTGGGAAGAATTGATGCCTTTGAAAAGAAACAAAAAAAATGGACCTTTTGGCATGAGTTTTCTGTTTTACTATTCTAGATTTTGTACTATGTACTATATAAAGAAGACTTAAAAATTAGTAAAATAGTTTGGAGAAAATGGTGTGTGTGTGTGTATGCATGTGTGCGTTGAAAGGAGTTGGAATAAAGACAAAAGACAGAAAAGACAACTTTCTACTCAGCCATTGGTAGAGCAACTTAAATGGGTTTTATTTATTTATTTTTTCTTTTCTATATTGATTCCTTCACATTCTTTCTAAAGAGAAGAATTTTGCAGCAAACGGTTTGAAAAGCCCCAAATAAAAAGAATGATTTCAGTTGATTAAAACAGCATGGGCTGTGTTGTATGTGACTGAGTCTGCTTTTGATAGAGATTTCCTAAAACTTGCGTTTTGGATTTTTTAGATTGAACTGCTGGAACCCTGCACTGAGTCTGTTATTTCCATGGACCTTTGCTCGAAGGTGGTTTAGTGATTACTCTGTCACTTCATCTCTAATTTTTAGCTTTTAATGAGGACATGTAAGTGTGCCTGTAAAATTTTCATATTAATGTCAGAGTGATTTAAGAATGGACTATAAATGTAAAAGAGAAAAATACCTCTCTCGTCCAGAGTTAGCCTTTTGTTTAATTGTGTGGCCAGTGACAGAGCTGAGAGCCATTGGTGGGGGAGACTCGGCTTCTTCTCCAGGCATCTCCTTTGGGGCTTTTGGGATAAAACCAAACATGGCTGTCTATAAATCAGCCTGTCCATTTCTGGGCCACCTCTCATAATTAGAAGCACTGTCTCTAGGCCATTTCACCCGTGGGTAGGAACGATGAAGTCAGGGCTTCTCATAATTCCATCCGATTACTGCTTCCAGTTTGAGATGGAAAAAAAGGAAAGGAACAGTCATCTCCATCCCATATGAGGTCACTTGGGGAGGGTATTCATGGGGGAAACAATCTTTGGTTTGGTCTGAGATTCTTCGTTAATCTCTTTTAAACAAAGCAGGTAAAATATTTGATTTTCAATGTAAGGAATCATACTTTGCACCCTCATTAGAGTGATCCACATATAAAGAGCTCCAAGGGAAAAAAAAAAAAAAAAAAAAAGTGATGGTCTCTTTATTAAGCCACATTGCCTACTTCTTGTCTTTGGAAGGTTTAGCCAAACTTATACAGATAAATGTTAAGACAAATACCTTGGTTTGAGTATGACAATGGTGTTCAAGTTAATTCTGTTTCACTTGTGTTAAGATTGGCTTTAGTGTTCAAAGTGCACCCATCAATAAACTTGAGCTTTCGTTTAAACCATTTATGTGGAAGTCCAAACTATGTATGCAGTGGTGATAATTATATCCTATTAGCAAAGAGTGAATTGTATTTAAACAATAATTGCAGACAAATGACATGTAGATCGATACATGAAAAGGCATCAAGCTGCATACACTATTGATTCGCTGCCATGTTCTTTTCTAGGTTAATGCTCTGAAAGTATGATTTACAGTATGACTTTAATGAGTCACATTCTTATAGACATGATAAAGTCTCATGAACGTGAAAAAATTTAAGTCTTATACTGATGAACTGCCTTGAAAATATGATTATGAAATCATGAAAAAACTGAATTTGTTTCAGAGAAATGATAGAAAATGTGCATGTAAGAAGTTTATAAATGAATAGCTTGGAAACTACTAATTCTACAAAGTGATATATGTTTTTATGTGAGAGAAAATGAAAACAGTTCTGTTATTTTTATAAATGACTTAAAAAAAAAAAACTGGAGCCACATACAATGGCATACACCTGTACTATCAGTACTTAGAAGGGTGAGACAGGAGGATCGAAGGTTCAAGAACAACCTAAGCAACTGAATGAGACCCTCAGTACCTTAGTGAGACCTTTTTTCTAAATAAAAAATAAAAATGTCTGTGGGGTGTAGCTCAAAGGTAGAATGCCCTTGAATTCAATTCCCAGTACCATAATCAGTCAGTCAACCAGTCTATAGCAGGGCAGGTGCTGAGACATAGAAGGAACTTGGTATAGATACAACAGTGCCCCAGAGAAAGAGAAATATAGAGGGATAACTAGTCTGCAAGTGAATGGAATTCAGTGTGGAAATTGATGTGATCTGAACCTAATAAGCCAATTTATGAAATTCCTGGTGCAGTGAATCCTCTTGTCCAATCAAGCATAAAGTCTAAGATTTGTACTAATTGTGACATGGTTGTAGAATATAATATCAAGTGCACATGAAGGAAATGAACCTTGCGTTAACACCAGAAATTAGCAGAAATCTTATGAGGTTCTCAGGCATTAAATTTGCATGTTTCAATAATTCCCACCACAATCTTAAGGTCATGAATGCCCCAGCTGATATTTGGGTTGAGTTGAGTTGAATTGGAGCACCTTTATACTTCACCTGTTAAGAGCTACAAACTTTTTCTCCCTTCCAAAATAAAAATTTAACTTTGTCTATTTAAGGTGTAAAAATAAATACTCTAAGTAAACATATATATACATACATTATATATATGTTTACTTATATATATATGTTACTTATATATATATGTTTACTTATATATATATGTTACTTATATATATATGTTTACTTATATATATATATGCTATTTGCTATATATATATATATATATATATATATATACATATGTATAACTTCACCCACATATACACACACACACACATACATATACACATATACACACAGGATAATTAATATAGACTTATTATCTTCTCCGTGATGTCTGGTCTACCAGATAAGAACTCTGGCCATTCAATGTAAAAAATACTAAATTTGGTCACTTGCTTGAGTTAAGATCATTTTTTAACCATCCTTTAAAGAAATAGACTGGTTTTTAAATAATATGCCTTTAGGTAGTCTCCCTCACCTTGACTAGAATATTCTATCCATATCTAATTTCTTAAGTCAATTTGTAATGCTTCAGGATTTGGGCAATATAACATCATGTATTAAGACCAAGGGGGAAGGTGGCTAGGTATAATTAATAAAAGAGTTTCATTACAGAATAATAAAAAATATATGTCTTTTAAAATCAAGGTTAAGCTTGAATGGTAGCACATCCTTGTAATCCCAGTACTTGGAAGGCTGAGACAGGAGAATTGTAGATTCACAGTCAGCCTCAACTACTTAGTGAGGCCCTTTGCAACTTAGTGAGACCTGTTTCAAAATAAAGAATAAAAAATAGGGCTGAGGGGTATAGTTCAGAGGTAGAATGTCCCTGGGTTCAATCCCCAGTACTGATAAATAAATAAATAAATAAATAAATAAATAAATAAATAAATAAATGTTAAGACAAAGATGTCCTTAAATCAGTATAGCATTGAATATCTTTAAAAATGCAATGAGATAAGAAATTGAAAAAGAACAGGCATACACTGTATGATAACATAATATATATCACATACTATATGATGATAATATATACATCATATATTGTATGATAGTTTACATGTAAGCTCCAAGAGAATTTGCTGATAAACTATTAGCATCAGCAAGATTGTTCAGTAAGGTCATACCAGCAATAATCACTTAAAAAAATAATAATAGGAAAGAGATTCTATTAGAAAAAATTCCAAATATGAATAAATACATGTTTAACATTATATTCAAGAACTTTATAAAGCAAGTTATAAGACACTTTGTGAAAATTAATAAAATTCTTCAAATTGATACTTAAATTTGAGGTGATTTTCAGTCCAAATCATAATTTGGCATTTCAGAAGAAATAACAAACTTACTGTAAAGTTTATATGAAAGAACACAAGTTGTTGTAAATAATTGTCTCCTTATGCCTTCCTTAAGATACATCTAAAATCCCTGTATATAATAGGTAAAACAAATATAAGATGACTCTGAAAGGTGGCAAAGTGGTCCAGGTAGTAATGTCAGGATATGATGAACCCTATGAGGGTGTGAAGGAAAATGACCGGAGATGAAAGATTGAGTCCTCAGGATGAAGGATGAAGAAAGACCTTGGAAATAGTCAATGTATAGATAAATGCAAAAGCCTATTTCTGTTTTATTTTCTTCTTTAAACTCTACAATGAATGACAGGGAAAAATAGAACATTATCTTTTGGGGTTCATATCACATGGATTATCAACATGATCATCTCATTTTTACATTTTACATGATCTTATATAGCAACCATAGATGAGACTTTAAAAGTTAAAAGTATATGATAGTTTCTGTAGCACTAGTTTCACATTGCCAATAAACATAACTAAAAAGCTAATATAAAATTTAAAATGAAGCTAGGCATAGTACTTGGGAGGCTGAGACAGGAAGATTGCAGGTTCAAAGTTAGAGTGCAATAACTTAGCAAGACCCTGTTTCAAAATAAAATCCTTGTTTCAAAATAAAACAGAGATGGGGGTGTAGCTCAGTGGTAGAATGTTCAAACCCTAGTACCATATACACAAAAATATTAAATAAATGTAAAACAATGATAAACTAATATCCAAACACAGGTAAGAGAAACCAAAACCAAAGCAACAACCAAAAAAGGTGATGATATAAAACAAATAAAATCATAGGGGAAAACTGCATTTTAACTAAAGGCTAATGGATGAATAGCATAATTAAAAGGGAGACACTGTCAAAATTAGTTTTGAAAGATGAGACTTTGTTGCTCCATCTCACACATTGGTCCACAGAAATATCTTACAGTCCTTGTTTCACAGAGTAATTGTGAATTCTCTCCAGTTCTGAAACACCCTGATAAGAATTAGCTCAATTATATTGTATATCTGAAAATCCTACCTTCATGCTTACCTCTTCCTTCCTTCCTTCCTTCCTTCCTTCCTTCCTTCCTTCCTTCCTTCCTTCCTTTCTTTCTTTCTTTCTTTCTTTCTTTCTTTCTTTCTTTCTTTCTTTCTTTCTTTCTTCTCTTCCTTCTTGGATTGAACCCAGGTGCATTCTACTTCTGAGTTACAATCCGGCCTTATTTTATTTTTTTAACTTTAAAATAGCATCTAAGTTACTGTGCACTGGCCTATAACCTGTGATCCTCCTGTCTCAGCCTCCTTGCTACTGGGCTTAATAGGTGTGCACCACTGTGCCCAACTGCTTTCATACTTTCTTAGAGAATTGGCCTCCTAAGACCCCTGACTCCAAAGTTGAATGAATAAAACCACAAGCAAGGACATCCTGATAAACAGGTTCTACAAATCCAAGAGAGTTGGTAGAAAATGAACTGATATCATATCCGTAGAAGAAATTTTAAAAGTTAAGAAGTACATGGCAATCTCTGCAGCACCAACTTAACAGTGTCAAAAAACTTAAAGGCTAGGATAAAGTTTAAAATGAGCAGCCAGATTCAGGACATAGACTGGCATCCCGGGTTCTGAGAAGGCCAGGACATTTAAGAACACCTTTATGAAGCCGGGATTGGACCTAAACAGTTTTCAATCCAGTATCATGTAGTGATTACGTGTACTCCTTAGAAGGATTTCCGTTGTCCCCTTAGCCATTGTTGGGCCATTTACTAAAAATATAGTTGACTAAGTCAGATAGGAGCAAGGGGTTCTGGTGTGTCATTGCACGGGAAGGTGATTATGGGTCACAATAGTATGCTGCACATTCCAAAAGGCTAGAAAGAAGGATTTTGAAAGCTTTTACCATATAGAAGTATAAATATTTGAGAAGGTAAACATGCTAAACTTGATTTAAATATTATATAATGTGTACATGTATTGAAACATAGCCTGGTACCTCACTAATATGAATATTTTTTTATGGTACTGGGGATTGAATCCAAGGATGTCCTTTCACTTAAATACACTTTGAGCCCTATTTTTTGGTTTCTTTGAAACACGGTCTTGCTAAGTTGCTAAGTCTGGTTTTGAACCTGCAATATTCCTGTCTAAGCCTCCCAAGATTACAGACAGGTACCACCATGTCTGGCTAATATGCCCAATTTTTAGCTTTTATGTACCAGTTAAAGATTTAAAATAAAGACAGCTATGGTTTGGGAAACATTAGAAACTTTAAAGAGAATGATCAGGCAGGACCAAATATACCCTTTTCCCTTCTTTTATCAATAAACATGATCTTTCAAAATTATACATACATATTCTCAGGAAAATTTACATGTGCATAAATAGTTTATGTTTGTCTAGCTATTTCACATCTTTTGAATTTTGTACTCTATTGTATCCACCATAATTTGGAATTGAGTTGTAGTCTGCAATATTAATCGAACATTAATCTAGTAGTCACTGATCCATAGAAAAGAATTAACATGCAGGGCATATTAAGAGAATTAGTAAAGGAAAGTTTCGTTTGTGTAGAGAGTAGACCTAACAAATGCTTGTTTCATTTTAAGGGACATCATTTAATTATCACTCCTGCAACTTAGCTACTTCAGTAAGCTGGAAGGCTAGCCCAAGAAACTTGCAGTGGTTATGAACCAAA
This sequence comes from Graphiurus murinus, assembly GCA_004027655.1. Lineage (NCBI taxonomy): Eukaryota > Metazoa > Chordata > Mammalia > Rodentia > Gliridae > Graphiurus > Graphiurus murinus. Next base: position 2,558 of record PVLC010004690.1, on the reverse strand, counting down.
AAACAAAACAAAACAAAAACAAAAATGAGAGAAAGACAATATGCATGGAAATTGCAAAGAAATCTAGAAACATAGTACCTAACTATATATATATCATAACAACTTTTCACATTCTTTTTCAAGAGTCCTCATTTCTCTTTTTAAACATATCATCGGGAATACCATATATGTATTCTCCAATGACAAATGTTAGTATTAGAAGTAGATAGACTGAAGAAAAAACTCAAATAGCAAAAGGTCTATAAAAATTTATAAGCAATCTTGGCTACTATCAGAGAAGCCAAACTATTATTTTCACATATTCTTCAGGGCCGTTGTATAAAATTAATTAACAAAATTCACTCTAGAGTCTTGTTGCAATAAGATGTGAAACTGGTCCATTTGTACTCCTAAATCATCAAATAGATCAACCATTTTCTAACCATATGCAAGGGGGATTTAAACATCCTTGATTAAGGTTTTTTTTAGAATTTCAATTTCTTTCTGACAGCTCTGATTTAAGATTGTACTCTTTTCCATTTCTTGACATTGGAGTGAGTTCACCATCATGTGGGAACAACCCACCTAACTCTGCAGCTATAAATGTCAAACAACAGAACTCAGCTATGTTTTTCCTGCAGGATAATATTGTTCTTTTCTTTCAGGTTAAAGCTTTCTATGAACTTATGTGTAAGTAGACTTTATATTTTATGTCCCTTCCTTGTTTTCTGAAAAAAAAATGTATATTTTTTGATAATATAGGAAGTGACTGAGTTGCAAGAATTGTTCACCATGTCTATAATTAATGTCCTTTCCATAGGGAAGTGCAATTAGGAAATCTGGGAATCTTTCCATGGCTTAGAAAACATGCAAAGAAAATCATAGTTATCTATAAACATGGTACCTAACTACAGCCACACTGGCCTTGCTGTCTGTCTGGACAGCACTGCTTTCTAACATCTCAGGCACTTGCATCTGCTCTCCTCTGTGCCCTTAACTTCTCCTTTCTTCTCAGCCTTGGGCTCTCAGATTACATCTTCCCTCATCACAGAGAGTTCTAGACTAGCTCTAAGTAAGCTTCTGTTAGAATTTTGCTTGTTTCTTTTATTATTCTTACAATTTATACTTTCTTTTCTTGTTGATTTCTTTTTCTTTTTTCCCACTTTTTGGTCTCCTACACAAGAACTTTAATTACATCAGATTAGAGACCACACTCACTGAATTTATTATTTTTATCTTCAACTTATCCAGTTTTGTGCTTACCAGTAAACCCTAAATAAATCTTTACTGAATGAATTAGTAGAATATTAACTAGTAAACATAATTCTGTAGCCAGAGACATAGAGTAGTGGATAAAATAGATTCAGATGCCTTATTTGCATGCCAACCGAGATGTGTTATGCTATGCTACAATAACAAACAATCCACGGGACTTAAATCACCATGACTTAAAGTACAGTGTTTATTCTTTTCTCATGCAAGGTGCAATTTTCCATGTACTTGTCCTCCATACATAAGTGTAGCATTCAGCATCTACATCGAGTCATGCTTCCATGAGTAGTATTGCAGAGGAGGGTTCTAGCACACCAATGTTTCTACCTGAAGACACATGTGTGACTTCTGTTCACTTTAATTGGTCAAAGTGCATCCTATGGTCACATTTCACTTCAGTAGGGTTGGACAGTGCAGTCCTATCACAAGAGCAGGAAGAGAGAGGAACCAGGTAGCTGCAGAACGCTAGTAATGCCTGCCACATTAAATGAATTACGTAGCATGTTCTGCAGAGCTCATCCTTCTATTTCTTCTTTGGAGAAAATGCTGCTGTGTGCTTTGAGAGATAGGAAGGGGAAATAGATTTCTTATTCAACTTCCCATATATTTGTGGTCACTAGAGAACCATTAGAGTCTTGCTGAAATAATGCTAGCTTAAATGTGGCAATACATAACAGTTAAGTGCTACAAGGGGTGATACCAGATTAAGTAACATATGAGTAATAGCACCAGTAAGGGCTCTGTGAAAGCAACCAGGCACTTGAGATTCATGCAGATTGCAGTTTTCATGGGAAAAAATAAGAGATGAACTACAAAAAGAAAGAAAGAAAGAAAGAAAGAAAGAAAGAAAGAAAGAAAGAAAGAAAGAAAGAAAGAAAGAAAGAAAGAAAAAAAGAAAGAAAGAAAGAAAGAAAGAAAGAAAGAAGGAGGGAGGGAGGGAGGAAGGAAGGAAGGAAGGAAGGAAGGAAGGAAGGAAGGAAGGAAGGAAGGAAGGAAGGAAAAAAAGACCACATAGCAGGTAAGGAAAATTTCATGAACAAAAGCTTGTACAGAATATACTTCACCAATGGGAGGGAAGGCTAGCCTTAGTTTAGTGCACATGTATGTCTAAGTAGTGAGGGGCCAGTAATGTCATCATAGAACAGAATAATTTAAAGATGAGTGGAATTGTATTTGTAACCAGTGAAGAGAAGTTACTGAAGGAAAAATGGAGTAAACCGTGTGCTTAATAGAAAAGTTGCTTATTGTTCCCCAACTCATTTGTCTGCAAAATAACAAGAGTTGGGATTTTAATCAGTGGGTCTAAA